>JAHWFP010243861.1:132307-170605 GCA_023313725.1 Lithobius niger
TTTAGGTCGGACCAAAAAATTGGGGTACAATAATACACTTAGCTTAGAGCGGTTTCTTTAACACCCTGGAAATTTCCTGAGAGAATAAGATTTTCCTCGTAGGTCGGCGCGTTTGCAGCTGAAAGTAAAACCTTGTTCGTTCAAAGAAAAGTGTAGCAACTTAGCCTTTCTTTGAACTTTCTTTCGTTTTTAATTTTTTTTTTTTTTTAGCATGCAGGGGTTACGGCGTGAGAAGAAAAGGGAAGGCTGGAAAAGGAAGGGGAAGGGGAAGAGGGGGGCACGGGGGGGGGGGGTAGAGGTAGGTCTTTATTGTTATTGCCGCGGTGCGAGCACTGCACGCCCGCTTTTCTGTATTTTTATATCACGAGTCATTAGGAACGTTTATGCAAATTTGTTCTTTCCATTTTTTGTCTCGTTCCGTTGCAGCTAAATGGCTGTTAGTTTTAGGCACTAAAGTTTACGAAAGATCGATATAGGCAAGTCTTTGAGGAAAAGGCGAATAAAAAAAAATAAATAAATAAAGGTATGGGGAGTAATTAGAGGTCGTGGTCACTAGAGGTCTCGCTAATTTGTAGCAATTTTATGTAATGCGACGTGATGCTTTTGGCCTATAATTTGCATCTGAAAGCGACAGTCAATGACCAAATGATCTCCTCCGATGACCTGTATGGATGGAAGAGTATTCAAGTGGGTAAATCTTTAAATTCTATTTGGTTTTGATGGCGATATGGATTTATTAGGTGTTTGGACTTTACGTCGATTATTGTATAAAGACATTAGAAGACGCCGTAGGCCATGCAATTCTTTTTGAATGGCGATTAGGAGGTGAGAAGCCTATCCTTACTTTAGATTTCTTCCTACTGCTTAAATCACAAAACAGTAATATTGTACAAATAAAATTTAACGCAGAACTTAAGACAATGACATCGACTTTACTCATGGCCGTCCCTTATGGCAACAGCTTATTTCCGATTTAACTGTATAAATTCCTTGTTTGTTATCACTCACGTAATAACAAAGAAAACTTGAAGAGAAAAAAAAGTTTTTTTCTCTATCATCCGCTTAAAGAAAACTTGCAGTTCTTTAATTAAAATTTTTTTTCAAAAGATTTGGTCAATCGAAGATTTCCGGGTTTTGTTGCTAAGCTCACAAGATTTGAATTCATAATCCTCAATTAAAATTTTAAAAGTACGGGTGCACTCACTCACGTTTTGTGAAACCCGAAACCAAGGTATATTTTTTTGAGACAGAGAACACGGGACACAAATCATTAACGATTTAGTGGGTTTACCTTCGGAGTTATAATTTATTCACTGGTTTAAGAGACGGGTTTCTCCGGAGAAGGGCAAGAATGCTGCGTCTTACCTGGTGATCCATTTCCTTTCGGGGTGGGGCATTCCGACAGCCTGGCAAGGCAGTTTCAGTTCTCTCTTCCACGGGGTCAGGACAACTGTACTGAAAGAAGCTGCTTGGGCTGCAACTACAAGAAACAAATACAATAAAAAAAAAGTTGCTTTCAACAATAGCGAACTATACTTTTAGGGTTTACAATACTTTAACAATCCATAGTCCCCCAACGCGCCAGTTAGCTCACTAACCCAAGGACTCTCCATTCCCAAACCACCAGAGATATGTATAATTAATGTCGCCCAATGTTCACAGCAACTTTCATTTCAAAAGGTCTTCTGAGTCGTTCACAATCGGCTTCTTAAAGTCTATGGAAATTAACATGACTTCCGGGCCACTAGCCAGCTAGCCAACACATGATCAACGATCTTTGGTAGCAATTTTTTCCTATAAAGAGTCGTCCGACGAACCAAAACCGTCATCCTACATTATAGGGACATAATGCCCATTGTCTAACAAATTTGCAGCCATTTTTGTCGTATGCAAGTATTTTATCCAGCTACTCGTTGTAGCCTATAAAACTTTTGCTTAAGATAAAGACATATTATTACACTTGCCGCCTTCAAGCAACAGGAACAATACAACAACAATGAAACAATAATATCTTTTTTTTTATCCCAAGACAAATTCTGTGAACCTTACGTCACCTTAAGTAATCGAATCTCCGCTTAGATGAACTAGTTTACTTTTTAACCATTACCACACATTTGTTGTTGTTGTTGTTATTCTGATTGGGACAAGAAAAAAAATAACAGCTATAAGTCTTAAGAAACGGTTAAGCGTATAAAATACGGATGTAAGCTTTAAAAAAAACTTAAAGCTCTAAAAGAACAGATATAAGAAAACGACATGCAAGCTATCAGCGTGTAAAAAGAAGCTCTAGCTTGTTTTTTGGGACGCCGGAGCTTCTTTTACACGTATTAGTGCGACGCTGATGGCTTACGTGTCTTTTTCTTATATCCGTTCCTTTGGAGCTTTAAGTTTTTATGGCTTACATCTGTATTGCGTACGCTTACGCGTTTTTTAGTACTAATACTTAAATATTTGAACGGCAGACTGCGTAAGCGTGCATTGAACCGTCGACCATTGAAGGCTGAAGTTCTACTCTTAGCCTTAAAAAAAACTGCCATAGGCAGCGTTTAACACGCAAAAATATACATATAAACAACAGTCTTTCGTTCGCCACTAGTGAGATGCCTATCGCGGCGCTAGTAGCGAAAAATAATTTCCGTTCACCTTTATACCAAGTGAATCGAAGGGGACACACAATTAAGCGTCAAATCCATCGGTTAGTGACGAATCACAACAGATTCAAACATGTGTCCATTACTGTTTGGACTTAAATGTCATACTGCCTGAAAGGAAATTGAAACCCGCAACCCAAAGGCCAGAGCTGCAACACTCAGCAATACTGACATGGCTGATTAATGTGTGGCGCAGTTGCAACCCATACCACTGCACTGTGACTGTGGTTGACGCTCGTGACCTAGCTGTCGACACGCAATTCCCCCCCCCCCCCTCCTCCCCAACTGACACGGCTTGCCTGTATACGGGAAGAGACCCTCGACCCATGGGAATTGGAACTCGCTCAGGTAGTTCAACATTTAAAACCCAAAGGGCAGCGGAAATATATTTGCACCTGTAATGATTTTATGCCGAATCGAACCCGTTTGGCTATCCGTCTTATTATCAGAAAGAAAAGCAATAGGGGAACGTGCAAACTTCGAGATTCCGACAGGAGAAAACTTCCGACTGTTGTGCCCTAGACGGTACAATTGTAAATAATAAAGACACACGCAATAGTGTTTGGTAGGTTTGACGTGGAACCTTTCGGTGGGGAAGAGGAGGAATGTCCTTAAAGGGTAAATACAGGATATCCCACCTATACCTTCAACATTATTTTTATAACACTGTAATTTCTAGTTTACTCGCGACTGACAAAAACAATAAATTGTCTTAAAGATTTAAATTTCAGAATTAAGGTCGCTTTCTGTAACACTCCCTTTGCTGCAGTTTCGATCTCTCATTTCAGAATTAACAGTTAGGGTTTTGAAACAGTCACTTCGGGGCCGCTATTCAGCAGGACAGCGTATGACAACAGTTAAATAATAACGAGTCAATATCTGCGACAACAACACGGCGCGCATGCAGGATAAAGGGGATGAGTTTCAACAAAAGACGAATCACCCAGAAGCACTAGCGAACCCACGCGGAATGAGCTGAAAACCAACATTTGTGCAACCATCAAAACATTACCAAAGAAACTCTTCTCTTTCATGTCGTTGATAATTTTCTTTTCCCTCTCTGGGAATGTAAAAAAGAACCGAAACGAGAGGCCATATTGAACACGTTCTTCACTACAACCATAAAGGCCGCTAAAAATTAATTAAGTGGTTCTCAGCAGCGCACGCATGGGTTTTTTCTTAGCGCATGAAACGTTTTTCATGACATTGTCTAAAAAAAAAAAATCGATCACCCATCTGTACTTTCACCAAACATTTTCTGGAGCCGATGACCACATCAAGCTCTTTGTTCCGTTTACATGGTCACCTCGAAACGAATCTAAAGGTGGTTCAAAGGCAAGGCACAACTAAAATGTTGGATCTAAAAATTGAATTCTATCAAATGTGTAACTTTTGCACGCTGATCTTGGCATTCAAATGTAGATATTGTACTCCAAAACAAGCTACTGATTTCATTTTGTTTTCGTTAAAAAAAAAAGCCATCGCCCGCATCTGAAAAATCAGGAATAAAACGTAAAAAAAAAAAACACCACCCGCACGCATCAATTTTTTTAGTACCGTTCTTGAGAACCACTTAATTAATTTTTAGCAGCCTAACTGAAACACGTAAGTGAAACATCTGTACTCTTAATAAGTACGAAATTCTAACCTTTAAGATAATATGATGTTTTTGTCATGTGGGTTTAAACTGTAGAAATTATAGTGCTATAAACATGTTGACGCGAAATGGGTCATACCGTAGGACCCATAACTAAGGTTGTAGTGTGATAGTCTCTCACTGCCCTGACTGGGCGGTATAGCAAAGATGTATACAAGCTCCCCTCACAGTTCACCTCGATCAATTGGATTGCATTGTGCCACTGCTCAACCACAATATAAGAGACAGTAACAAGTAATGTTTAAAACCCAGATCGTCCTTTGAAGCACTGCAGTATATTGTCATTAAAGTAAAAGAAACATAACAGCACAGCGGCGAAAATCATACACAAAAAATACAGCCAAGATTCTGTAAGTGTTTATTACGAGTTAAATTTCATCCTTAGCGGTTTCTCTTACACCAGTTTTGGTTTTGGGTGGATAATGTACTAACTGTGGTGCTTTTGTTGGCATTATATTGAAATTACCAATATGCGACTGAAGTAAATTCCTGTCGAACTCCACTAAACAGTGAGAAAAGAAGTTCTGTGCTGATTTTGAATTTCGGGTTTGAGGGAGGCCGTATTTTACTTCTTTAGAGTCTTTAAACAGTTTAATTTAGGTATGTAAAACTTGCTACTGGTTCGGGTTGTAATTTTAGGAATATTTGGAAGTATTAATATCATTGTTTTCGTACCAAGTCGAAAACCGTTGTTGATCCACTAAACCTTTGGTGAAGTTTTTTTTTTTTTTTTTTTTTTTTTTGTTTTACGTACAGGTGCGAAAAATTGACTGTCACGAATGTGTCTGTTTGCTTTGGCCAGGAGCAAATAAATGCCGTACATGTCCGTAGGACGTGGGAGTATCCATGTTGTAACACTCGCTTTATAGTTCCAGCGTTTGCGCAAGGCCGTCTTGGAGAGAAGCACCACGTTTCAGCTCCCGGTTCCTGGCCAGTTGATTTAACATCGCCAAAATTTGTGCTAAGAGTATTAATTATATCCTGGTGTACGTGTGGGAACTGTGGTTGAGTCTGGACTCAAAATACACCATTTCTACGCCAGTTGGCCTTGGTTCGAGAAACAAAATGCCTTTCTCATTATAAGTTCGTTTAAACGCTTGTCCTTGCAACTGACACATGCTTGATCTACTCACAGCACAAGTATTATTTTTCACACATACTTAATAGGTAAAACACCCCATAGCGTAATTTTTAACGTACTTTTTCCGCAAAAGTAAAAACGGACACTAGTTCTACAACTGGCCACAGGGCGGTCAGGACTCAGGACGAACGGTGAAACAAGGGTATAGAATTGTGTTGAAGAGTCCTTCTTCAAGTCGGTCCTGCTTTCAAATTTTTTTTTTTTTTTTTTTTGCAAACAACTCAGTTTATAAAGTGTATAAGATTATGAATATTAGCAGCAAGCAGAGGTGTGGCTTATAAAAAAATTCGGCGACATGTGTTGGTTGTCATATTAACTGTGCATAACGGCCAAAGTTTTACTATTGTGCTAGTGTGACATCACTACCGTGCATTATTAATTATGTTGAATAACGGAGTTGCAGCAATCAGCACGTTTGCAGGTCGGTGAGCGATTTCGATTTCGATTTCGATCTGGTATAGTGTTATTCATTCGCCTGTGGCATAAGACTCGATAACAAGGCGTTGTTCCCTTTCGCTGATGTGGAGGAATGACCGCTATGAGGTGGTCACTGCCATATCTCCGGATGGTTTAAACTTAAATTACGGCTACCGTTTCCGTGCCCGCCTTTAAGATCGGACAAATACGATGTCTCGTCCCATTCGTCGCCCAGGACAAGGCCGTATTTCTTTTCATCCTGTTTGTATTGCGGGGGCGTGTAAAAAGGATAGAGAGGTCTGCGGAGCATCCGTGACACAGCACTCGTCAGCAGCATGTGACCACGTGCCTGGTGGGCGGTCCACAGAAAAAAAAAAAAAAAAACACTGTTGACACATTATATAGAAAATCAATGGGGAGTGAAAGGCGCGGTGTGTAATTAATGTACCGAAACATGTGGCCCATGCCCACCGTTTGAGAGAGACGGTGGAATTTTAGACCCGTGCACACACGCACACGATTGTTAATATTGGATGTGTGTCCTACCACGCGAGTCCAACTGGTGACAGCAACTATAGTACACACACGGGTCTTGTCACGGCTATTTTACGATTAGTGTGTGTCTCTTAATGGATGTTGGGTTCGTTAATAACAGCCCAACTGCAAGTGGTATACACCACGTTTGAGAGGCAAAATTGTAGAATTGTAAAGAGGGAAGTTATAACGCTATTTCTATTGTATAGGATTGAAGAATAAAATGCACTTGAATATCATAATCTATACAGGGTGGGGCAGAAAGGAAGGGCCACCCATGGCAATCAAAGATGGTTAATGTTAGGATAATGAAACTTTGCATGGTATGTTGGGGCGAACGGGGGGCCAACTAACCATGTGTCGATCACTGACCGTGACGCATGTTTTCAAGGTCATCGTGATGCTAACTTTTTAACCAGGCTTCGTAGAACCCCAGTGTAAATTAGAAACCTGTAGACATTGACAAAGCATGGCCATTGAAAAACGGAACGGAATTCGGTACGTTAGTTTAGGAATTACGGAAATTGCAAGCATCACTTTCTTGTGCTGACCGAGTGGCTATACTGCCAAACAGTGAGTGTGAAATAAAGACCAGTGGTCCTCACAGTACGTGAATAATGCTTGGAAACAAACAACAACTGACATACTGATGACTCGTCACAAATCTGCTACACTACACACATAGACAGAATGGTGCTGCAAACTACAGCATATTATGCAAGTTGGCATAATTTAGTCACCGTGGTCATCTAGAAAATAAAACTAAAGTTTTCCGTCCCTCAGGTTTTTGTGAGTTTTTAACAAGTTGTTACAAGTTGCTCAAGTTGTCCGTCCCTCAGGTTAACATTTCTAATTTTGTTTCAGAGCTGATCACGGTTACTGAATTATGTCATTTTTCGTATGCTGCCAACAGCATTACCTACCAATACAATGCGTGGTGTATGGAAGACCAAGACAGAACTGTTTGGCAGGAAAGCCACTCGGTCAGCACAACAGAATGATTCTTGCAGTTTCTGTAATTCCAAAACACTAGTACCGAATTTTGTTCCGTTTTTCGCAATGGCCATGCCTTGCCAATGGCTACAAGTTTCTAATTTACACTGGCGTTCTACGAAGCATGGTTAAAAAGTTAGTATCACAATGACCTTGAAAATATGCGTCAAGGTCGGTGATCGGCACATGGTTATTTGACCCACCGTTCGCCTACACACCATGCAAAGTTTCATTATCCTAACATTAACCCTCTTTGATTGCGAAGGGTGGCCCTTCCTTTCTGCCCCACCCTGTTTAACTAAGATCGTAATGTTTGTTTGTTTGTTTGTTTGTTTGTTTGTGTCCGCAATGGTATTGACGGCCGCAGTGTGAATCTCGATAATCGTATTTCGTTTGTTTGTTTGTAAGTCTGTCAAACGGAATTGCATGTATAAGTAATGATTCGAACTGTGCTTTCAACAAAGAGGCACAGTAGTGATGACGTCATATGTTTTTCCAGTCACACTATTTTCATGCAAACGAATCCTAGGCCTCTATATCTCTTAACCCTGGCTCTAACTAAATCTAATGAAGCTTGGACGACTGGTAAAACGGGAAATCACCGCATTTTCATACAAATGGGAAATCACAACAATGCTCTACTATTCTTGAAAATTTCGGGGGACTTTCAAATCGAGCCATATAAGGGGGCTGCCCTATAGTGTTAATAAAAAAAATACTTGTAATGTGGAGGCTGTTAGAGGTACTTTACAGATATATCTTGACCACTACTCGCAACTTTTAATATTTTTGTATAATTAAACTGATTATCGTTTTATAAGTTAGCTTTCAGTAGGAATTGAAATAATATTTTACTAGAGGAAGTCCGTCCTCTAAACAGGTGTAATAAAGTGCCATTTTTTTTCTGTCATGCGTGTGGCCTTGCTTCATCAAAGTAAGTTTCTATAATCACAATTTTTCGCAAACTGCATAACACAGATGATTTTCGTTCACTTCGCTCACTTAATCAGCGCATCTCCCTTACCACTGTAAACCCTTCTTTCATTTTCCTTTCTCGTCTGCACTGACAGCGTGGTGACACCGAATTTTCTTTAACACGCAGTGCGAGCAACTACTTATTTCCAGTTTGCCATCCTTCTTCCCCATTGCCTTCTTGCCTTTTCGTGATTATCGTGTTAAAATTGAAGAGAAAAAAACATGTCCGAAACGTCTTACGCTTTACAACAATCATTAGTGACAGAGCCTATTTCTGTACCCTGTATACCATTGATGTTATTTGTTGTCACTTTTTTTTGCATCTTGTCTACTGTAGCCCTAGCAACCACCTACTAGGTAGGATGCTATTTTAGATTTTGTCTAGGCAGAAATTGGGCTCCCACTACGTTATGAACCTTTCTGCCTTATTGTTTAGTGTTTTTTGGCGTGTCCAGGATGGACAACTTTTATCCTTGAGATGATGTTTGCTTCTCAATCATGAGGATATATTAGTATTGCTTTTGACGTGACTCCGTCCCAGAACTGTTAAGCAGAGATTGAAGTAAGAGATAAGGCCTAGCTGTTTTTTCGTGGAAACTATAAGGCAGTGTCATGACGTAGTATTATTGTATATAACTCAATGGTGGAGCCAGTTACTGGGTTAGCTGCAAGGTGCACTGGTGGGGAGAAAAGAAGAGCGTCTTACTGAAGCCAATGCTGTTAGACTGGATTTCTTAGGCCTAAAACGCGCGATTTTTGTCGATTTGTTGGCAGTTGCTGACATTTTTAAGAAGGTGGAATCTTTATTTTCCAATTACAACCTAATCAGAATATGGGATTGGAGAAAACAACGTTTTTTTAAGCCTACGAAATCCACTCTCAAAGCACTGGCTTGACTAGAAGTGCCGTTGTTTAACCCACCACTTCAATCTAGTACCCCTTGCAAGTATCTCTCTTGTAGCCATATGACGTCACTTGACGTTACCCTATTGTTATTGGGTTCATCATTTCACAATATTCAAGAGTGGGCTGTGTTAATTTGTTTAATGAGACGTTTACCATCTGACGTTGAATGTCTATGTACGACAAAGTGGATTTTTATACCCTGTTAAAGCCAGGAATTTTTCTATCAATAAAGGTGTGAATATATATTTAGTTATACGTAGTAACTTATTTACCGCATTCTTACTGCGTTCACACGGTAGATCATGGCCTCTAACTCTTTCAAGACCCATAGTGACCCAAAATGCTTATACCTTAGTTTGCTATTTTGGGATCAGTTGCAACGATGTTGCAAATATAGACACAAATGCTGAGTTGCTTTCTCATATCGCAGTGTGGCGTCGGCTTTACTATGGTTGAAAAACACTGTAACAAGTTTTAATAACTTTAAAAAAAATAAGCATTTGCGTAGGTTTTCGTTATGATTTTCTGCACCGTAACGACGAATGGATCGACAGGTAGGGGAATTAAGTCGAGAACATGAAAAATAGCTATTTAAATAAAATTATTCCCATGAGTGAGAACTAATTTGATAAAGACCAATAATGTTTTTATATGGTTTAAAATTAAAGCTCGTTGTTACTTAAATTGCGAATGAAATAAGTGTCAGTCTGATCCAAGCCAAAAGAATCGTAAAATTAAATACAGTGGAAAAAGTGCACATAAAAAAACACGACGTTTCGGTCTAAAATAAAGAACGTTATCATAGTGTAGAAAGCTCTCTAGTGGTGTTTTAATCTTGTCATCATGTTTACTTCCCCACCACGGGCAATTGCTTAGTAGCGTTTAGCTTTTTTTTTTTAATTCCTCTTGTTTGTGTGTTTTGATTTGTCCATTACTTTGACATCTAGATGCGGCCCAAGCCGATATTTTTAATAGCTTGATCTGCGAATCGAATTATCGGCTATAATACCACGAGTGCTTCTATGAAATCGATAATTTGTGTGTGTTAGCACGAAACTCCTTTCCAGATTTAATTTCCCGAGACCGAAGGTCGAGAGAGGGAAATTTGTTGGAAAGGATATGAGGGCTAAAACGCACAAATTATAAATTTCATAGAAGCACGAGTGGAATTCGGTGAGAGAATTTTTGTTTTTCTTTCCGCAAAACGATTCTCCGAAGTAGTTTCGTTTTAGAGTTTAACTTTCGATATCCCAAGAGCTAAGGAAATTATCGATAATTTTTTTTCAACTCGAGTGTTTTGGCCCCTGTAAACTCACGAGTGCCATTTAGGCAACATTAATTTCCCGAGTGCGTAGCACGAGGGAAATTATCTGCCAATAAATAGCACGAGTGAGTTTAATGGGCCAAAACACAAGTGTTGAAAAAAAAATTGATAATTTCCAATAGCTCGCGGGGTATTTAGTTAGAGAATTTCACGTCATTTCAGTATTCAGCACTCTAAATTTCGATGCAACATTTAAACATTTTATTAAAGTCGCGCTGCCGTCCAAATATCGGCGCGCCGACTGGCACTACGGCCGCCAGGAATAAAATTGATATTCGCCACCGCTGAAGAATTTTTCATTGGCGCACACCTTCAAACTTTTTACTTCAAACAATTCCGTAATAATAAATTAATAAATGCAGTACATAATTTTATTTTTTCTAAAATTGCAAGAGTAAATAAGAAAAAAACAATTAAATACGGACTGTAGTGGAGCGTAATAAATTTCAAAACGGTGTTCAGAATTTGTTTCTAGGTTACGTTGACGTTAGGCCTAACGATACAGGCGGATTAACGGTTTTCGCCACCGGTTTCTACGTGTGATTGCAGGCGTTGCTAGGTTACGGAAATGAACGACACAGTGCGTATTTCGAAAGAAAGGCCTTCCGGACTGTTACTGGTAGGAAAATACATACTTTTATTTGAAATGAATTCAACAAACGTATCGTAACGTGTCAACTGTGTGACGTTTGAAGCGAGTGACTGCCAAAAGCGTATCAACTTCAGAAAGCGCTCGCCATGTTTTGCACGGATTAGCATTACGCTGCGTCGACCAATGCAAGCTACAGGATATTGCCTAACTGATTTAATTTTAAATTTAGCCAATGAACATCGACTTACAGTGATAATCACGCAGTAGCTTTTGAAAGCTACTGCGTGATTACCACTGTAAGTCGGTTGTGATTGGGCGAATTTAGTACACAATCAAGTGAGCAAATTTCTGTTAGGGAAATTCTCAGTGTAAGTCGACCATGGTCCTCGTTTTGCGGAAAGAAAACAAATATTCTCGCTTTAATTTTACTGTGCGTGCTTAAATGGCTTATTTTGTACGACACAGAAATGAATGAGCAAATGCCTTCGTTAACTCTTTATCAGGTGATTTCATATTTGTTCTTGCTTCAATTTTTACGAGGCAAAACCATAAATCATGGGCGTCCACGTAGGTCCCCAATCCCCCACTCCCCCCCCCCCCCGACATTTGCAATGAAAACGAACTATACTCTTAAGAAACATAAATTAACAAAAATAAATAAATAATAAGAAATGTTGACCTCACGACAAATACGACCAAAAAGTATTATAGAGAAAAACTGCCATATTTCAAGCAACAAGTATAGCTCCATATGCAGAAATTTGCCAAAAATTGGACTATTGAAAGGTGAAAAGTGGTGAAACCATTTACTCATTTTGGTCAAACCGACTGAAGGCATTATTGACAAAAGCTTCCACATTGCAAAGCAAACTGCATGCTTCAATTTCATTACTTTTTCCTTGATTCAGGAACCTTACGGACTCTTCTGCTCTCAGCTTGGGGAATCTAGGGACGTTTTCGTTCTTCAAAACAACAACAAACATAGAAAGGTTCACAAAATGATCGGGGAGCGGGGGGGGGGGGGGTGGAAGAGGCCACAAAGCGAGTTGCTTTCTTTTCTTGTATTTAGGGTTGTGGTCGTTAGGTCATCACTGAGAAAGAGTAGAAAGCTTTAAATCTAAGTTAGAGCCAATAGAGCAGCGTCATGTGACGTCATATTGGCTACAAGAGAGATAGCTGCAAGGGGCACTAGATTAAAATGGAGGGTTAAACAACGGCACTTCTAGTTTTCTCCAATCCCTTATGCTGCTAGGTTGAAATTGGAAAATAAAGATTCCACTTGCTTAAAAATGTCAGCAACTGCCAACAAAGCGGCAAAAATCACGCATTATAGCTCTAAGAAATCCAATCTTAACAGCATTGTCTTCAGTAAGACGCCCTTCTTTTTCCCCTCCAGTGACCCTTGCAGCTATCCCAGTTACTGGCTCAAACATAGAGTTATATACAATAATACAACGTTTTGTCACTGCCCTATAGGCAGAATGATGCCACATGAGTTGGCGGAGGGTCCTGCTAGTTAACGCAAGGTCCCGAGTTGGAGTCCGCAGTTGTTCTCTATTCTTTCATTTAACGTTGACTGTTGGTTGAGTATTCCAGCTGAATCTTTACAACGCCGTTTCGTGGTAGCCATGATTTCAACAGGTGAAAGTAGACACACTAGGACTGTCAAAAAAAACATGTTTTGACAATTTGGGCTACTTCGGAGGCAGGTAAAAATGGGCCAACACACATGATTTGGTCAATTTATTTTTATTTATTTTTTATTTGTTTGCCATGTAGAAATTTCTTGCGTTAGGCCGTGAAAAGAAATAAGTTTGTTTCTCGGGTATTTTCATTCAAAAAGTAACCAGGCCACCAGGCTTTTTATTTTATTTTTTATTTTATTGGAAGTAACTCATGTCTTACTTTCAACTGCTCAAAACACTTGCATTTCAATTTTACGGAAAAACTTGCAAAACACTTAATTTTACGGAGCTGAAAGTGGTTAATTTGGCTAAAGAATGCTTATTTTCAGCTAACTGAATTGCTTTTCCTTGTAACGGTAATAAATTTAGCTTGAACTAGCAAATAAAAAGCATCGACAAGGGGCAAATTTGACCACCAGGCAGGGCCTGAGAAACAACTAATTTTTTTTTCGTAGCCTTATGGAATGAGGGGATTTTTTTTTTACACCTTATATTAACATACCATTTTCAAAATCCGATTGATATACCATGGACTCTGTTTCAGAATATTCTCCAGACGTTACGGTCTTCACCTTAGTGCAAGTGCCGGAACGTTTGGCAGATTCAGTCATGAAATTTTATATGTAAAGTGTAGTATAACACTTTCGTTGACCATTTTCCATCAGAGATGGCACAAGTTCATCTCTGTGAATAGGTGATCCGGTGCTCAAAAACTCGGTCCCTAATGATTCCGGCTGATCCGTGATCCGAATGACCTGTTAAATTGGTCCGACACAGTAAAACAAAAGGTTCCCTGGTACAAGCGCACGTGTTACTAGCGCACAAGGAAATTTCGTACGTTGGAGCGCACGATGAACCGTGCATCGAGCGCACTGGACCGACTGCATGTCGAAAACCCCACCGAGTGACGTCGTTTTTGTCCATTTCGTGAAGTATTTATCTATACTCCGTGTCTGGCATTGTTAAGTCCTGTTCATAATCAGATGAAACCTGTTCGTTGCTTTCAATGTAGAATTACGTTTACGAATGTATAACACTATACTAAATTACATGATACTTAACTTTTAGAGTACAAAGTTTGTATTTTAACTTGCGAAGGTTTTTTTTTAATACACAGTTGTTACAATTTTTTTGATGAAAAATAAAACATTATTGATAATCTGTTAAACGAGGTACTTTTTTAATTCACCCTCAGCAGATCAGTTTTTAAGAAATTATTTTAATGTTATGAATATCGTTCGGGAAATTTTTATTGATCAGGCCATGTATTAGCGGACACCAAATTAACCTTTGTAACCATTTCAAGAAATTTTATCATTATTATTATAATTATTATCTTTATTAAGATTGACAACAGGTTTTGTCCAAGCTTTAAACTACGATGCATTCTTTTATTATTTTTTTTTTTAGAAACATTTGACATGATACCCGGCACCTCCCCAAACCCACCCCTCATTCACTCGTCCCTCACGTTTGGCGATGCAATCGGGGACCATTGTGTCCCTGGGGGGGGGGGGGGGGGGGATTGAGGCTTAATGGTGCGTCGACAACTTGGTCATTAGCGCCAACCTCAGTCACAGTGCAGTGGTCCGGGTTGCCACTGCACCACACATTACAGAGATGTTATTCAAACCCCTAATCTAAATCTTGTCATACATCTGTACCTCCTGCAAAAGTTGAAAAACACCGGACAGGAGGACAGACTCATCGCCCAACTGACGCGCAATGTCATGCGGAAGATGGAACCGACGACGAACACCATCAAGATGGCGACAATCAACAAGTAAGTGCCGGACCGTAAGTGTGTCCCTGGTAGGTCTAATCTTGGTGGTAAGGCATTCGTGACCCCAACCCAATACTATCAACCCTTCCTCTGCAACCGAGCCGTCATTTTCGTTTTAAACTTTTAAACTGTTTTTTTTTTTTTAATCTATAATTTTTTTTTTAGTTTTAACATCGAATGGCAGTCAGTGACCACCTGGTCCTTGTCATTCCGGTTGCGTTTGCAACAAAACTATACTATTATTATTATTTCTGTAATCCTAAAGCGTATGACGCAAGCAATCGTGAAACTCCGGGTGTGGGCTCATTCTGCCTCTGCGCTAGGTACACGGTTTATTCTGTCTGTGCGCTAAAAAGATGGTGCGCTCGTAACACGTGCGCTAGTATCACGACACCAAACAAAATAAGGCCAGTTTTGATCGAAATTTGCAAATACTTTCAAGATTCACAATGTGGACAGTAACAACTAATTTTAAGTAAAGTGCAGCAGAGCAGATGAATTATTTATGCTGTTTCAAAATTGACTAGGAAATGAAACCTAAAATGCCTGCTTTAAAAAAAAAAACAACGTATTTGAAAGTCAATATCTGCCATCATAAAACCATGCTGATCATTTTAATCTGTGACTTTTGTCACGGTCACTTGGTGAGTTGGTCAAGGAAAGTATCGGAGTAATTGGTCTGCTCCGAAATTCCAAGTCAAGTGCTACACCGACCAAAGGCATAGCCAAACACTAAACCCAGTGACCCGCTTGATACGGGGTAGGCCCCTCAGCCGCAGCCGATAACGAAGCCGCTGCCGGAAATAAGTCAGCCGTATATTCGCCGCATTTTTGTTCGGCTATAGCCATAAGGCACGGTGCACACATGCATTTTTTTAACGCGTGTTGACGCTGTGTTGACGCTGCGTTGACGTTAGCAATCAATGCACACATGACCGTAAAGTAGCGCTAATATGCATTCGGCCGCAACCTATGGTTTGCTAACCCCGCAATACAGTTTGCTACAGCCAATGAGACGATATTGCTTTTTCCGCCTACCTCGTGTGCAAAAAATATATTTTCAAACCAATGCGACGATATTTGGTACAGTCATTTACGGATTTAAGATGTATACCAGGGGAATATATTATACATATTTTGCAGATTAACTAAAAAATTCGGATAAGTTCTTTAATTACGTCCCAATGAGTCTTCAACCATTTCTGCAACAACATTTCTTATTTCAGGATAGTTCTTTAGTCCCCCAATAAACAATTCCATGTTCATTTCTTCGAAATTGGACCCCATTTTCGGCAACGCTTTTACGACAAACGACGGACGTGTGCACCGCTCAAGTCACACAAGGTACTGAGAGACGGAGGTGCGTTTGCGTTGACGGGGGGAGGAAGTGCGGCGCAAAACAAACGACGATGGATGTGCGGTAACGCAACGTCGACGCAGGTATGCGTGCGGATACCCAACAGATGTCACGTAAACCACACCGCAAATGCGGTACGCAGCGTCAACTCGCGTTAAACAAACGCATGTGTGTGCCGGGCCTTAACCAGCCGCCGCCAAAAAATATGCTAGCCAGCCGTATATACTGTAATTTTTATTTGGGTAAATTTCACACTCAGTTGCAATTCGGAATCGGTTGTTTTTGATCATTTTTGAATGATATCTTAAATCTTCTAAATCCGAATCTGCAGTAAAAACATGGCACTCGTCTTCCGCAGAATCGTGCGAGCGATTAAACGAGACAGAACCGAACGTCACCTCCCACTTTTTTTTAGGTCGGAGTAAACGAACGTCTCTCTCCTGCGGTTTGATATGGTCACGTGACTACAACTCCCTGCTAGTCTCCGTGTTAGTCTCATCTTTGTAGGTGCTTTGGTTCAAGAGGAGTAGCCATGCAAGCACGAAAGTTGTACTTTTTTAAGGATGTAGATTACGTATTTACAATTTAACTCAAGTTAGCAGGCAACTAAAAAATGTGTTTAATTTTAACGTTGCATATAATTGTGTCATTTGAATTCGTTTCCTTTACCAATATAAACTATATAATTCACAGCACGTTTCACGTGTTGTTAAAAATTGTGTTTAGTTTAATGTGGCATAAAACAAACAAAAAAACCCTGCATACATAATAACCGCTTTTGCTTAAAATTTTTTTATATTAGGCTCATTTTAATGTAGAAAATGCAAAAATTAGTGTCCGCTGAGCCGATAGCCGCCGAAATTGTCTCAAGCCCATAGCGACCGAAAAAATAGTCGGCTAAGACCAGCTAGCCGAAAATTGGCCGAATATTTTCATTAGCCAGTCGAATAACTTAAAATTGAACGGTTGAGAGGTCTAAGACGGGCCAAATACCGCAGGTCTGCGTGGTACTAAAAATCAACAGTGAAAATACCAATACTCGTCACAAATGCTGCTGCTGAAAGGCCCAACACAATATGTGCAGAAGACGACGGCTGAAAATTCCCAGAGAATAAATACAGGAGTTGCAGCTGAGATTAGCCTAATATTAATAGTAACAATTATTACGATCATTATTCTCATCAAAATCTCCCATCCGGTAGCATTTATTTTTATAATAATAATTATATTGCACATACACCGTTAATGTTCCTCGCCATTTCATCTAATAAAAAGACAAGCCAAATGGTGCACTAAAAGGAGACGTTTCGGAATAGTTTCATTCCGATGTCAAGAAGGAATTTTCTTAGCAAATGTATGCACGTGACTGGTTTCCCAGCCTAGACAAAGAAACAGGCAGAATAAAATTGAAAATAAAGTCATTAAAATGAACCATGGTCAGCGCAGAAGCTACACATGGGTGCCCAGACTTCTCCCTGACGACAGCAGGGAAGAAGTGTTCGGTTAATTTTAATAGTTGGCTATTTATGGAGCTTGGTCCTGGCGGCAGAAATTGGCGATTCCTAGTTTGTGAAGGATCGGTATGTACACTCCTTCACAAACTAAGAATCGCCAACTTCTCCCGCCAGGGCCGAGCCCCATAAATAGCCAATCATTAAAATCTACAAATCACTTCCTCCCTGCTTTCCTCAGGGAGAGGTCTGGGCACCCATGTGTAGCTTCTGCGCTGACACTGGTTTATTTTAATCACTTTATTTTCGATTTTATTCGACCTGTTTCTTTGTCTATAGGATGGGAAACCATTCAAGTGCATGTATGTTGACTTTTAGCCTCTGCTAAAAAATATTTCTGCTTTACAACGGAATGAAACTGTTCTAAAACGTCGCTTTTTATTGTTTATGCTTGTGCGCCATTTGGCTTGTCCTTTTATTAACTATTTTCGGTACTCGTCCCTCTATTTTATTTTCAACATATCAGCCTCATTTTCAACATTTTGATACGGACATACTCTTGTTGTAGTATTCTTAGAAGGAGTATTAATTAATACTATTTCTTCATATTTCATCAATTGCACCAAATGCATCCCTTCCAAACATAAGAATATGAAATTATGGCCGAATATTTTCGCCTTTTTTTCCCTATATGTGAAAAGCTCCAGAAAACAAATGCACTAGTTGTACGAAGAATAAACTAGTGCCGGGTGTTTTACGGAGAATTTCGATCAATATCCTAAGGCAAAACAGGATTTGCTCTCAGCATTTTCTACGTTTATAGAAAATGCTCAGAGCAAATCCTGTTTTGTGTTGGGATATTGATCGAAATTCTCCATAGGATAAGCGATTAAAAAATTGGAGTAAAGACTGACACAATAATTTTCTTTTCATAATATTTCGTAAGGATAAGATATTTTTTTTAAAATGGTTTTTAAAAATGCGGTTTATATTAAAATATATACACATACGTGGAGCATTATGCATTACACGAATAAAAACGGCACCTAATATTTCGGTGAGAAACAATAGTGTCCATTTTCAAAGGTAAAATACCAGGACACAATACCACAAAAACACTTCACCAAGGAGCCGCCATACTGGAACAAATAGTGACAACTCCAATATGGCGGCTCCCTGGTGAAGTGTTTCTGTGGTGTGGTGTCCGGGTGTTTTACCTTTGAAAACGGAGGCAAGTGTTTCTCTCCGAAATATTAGATGCTTTTTTTATTCATGTAATGCGTAGTGCTGCATTTGTGTATACTTTTTTAAACATCTTTTGTACTGGTTTTTGTAAATTTTATTACCCCGTTTTACCATATCCATTGGGATAGTGATCGAAATTCTCGTATAGGATATGTTTGCCCCATTTTACGAGCGATTACAAAATTTTAGTAAAGGCCGACACAACACTTTTCGTCTCATAATATTTCGTAAGGCGGTAGGTGAGATATTTAAAAAAAAAAACATCTTTCGTATACTGGTTTTTGTAATTTTTATATCCCCACTTTAAAATATCCACGCCGCGCATCGCAGCCAAGCTTCTCCCTTCCAGAAGTGCCACTTAAACTTTTACCCCTTGAGGCCCTGCTGTTCGTAATAGGATAAAACCTACTGTTACAGGACCTACTCACTCATGCCGCCTAAAGGGTTAAACTAATGCGGAATAAAATTACAATCTCATAAAAAATTCAATTATGAGTGGAAGAGGGAGCTAAAAGTAATCAGCAGGGCTGCAGCTGATGCTGAAACGTGCGTTGATGTGATACGTGTCATAATTATCTCCGTCGCGTATTGCAAGGATGTCCAAAGCTAGAACAATTTTTTTTTTTTGTGGGGGGGGGGGGGGAATCTTAAAAATCATCAATCACAATCACAGCCACGTAATAAATTACCAAAAGTCTCAAATTCCAGAGAGCGTATTATTACATTTAATTAATCGAAATTGAAAAATTAATTCAAGTTGGAAAATCACTGCTATAGGGGCGTTTGTGAGGTAATGCACAATACACGTGAACAATAAATTTTACCATCTAAAAAAAAGGGATAACAGTTGTTACGAGACATATTAGCCATGCGATATCAGCACCACCAACAAATTATTAATACAAGTATCAGTGTTCTCCGGTACGTTTGTTGTTGATAAGAAGGGGTTACTTTTTCCATCACGAGTTATAGCACAAGTTCTGTTGCAAATGAAAAACTGATTCCTTCCTGTTAATGATTTTTTTTTTCGAATTTAAATGTTCAGATGACCCACGGTCAGTTGAGCCGTGACGGAGATAGGTCATGTCTTCGTAATGTAAAAAGGAATGTTTATTCTGTTAGAGTTGTGTAATCCTACAAATCGCTCATTTGTGGGGCCAGGACCGTTGACGGTTTCGGTTTCGTGATTTGTTTGTGCTTGCATTGTTGAATTTGATATTTGCGAGTGTTTGTCCATTCCGGGTGTTGCAGACATAGGGCCTTAGGGCTTCGTCGGGCAGATGACCGGGTGCGGTTAACGCTCGCCAAAACCCTTTGAAACCCTTTGGTATTTTAAGAAACTAGCTGAAGCCCGTGCATGGGTGGTGTTGCATGCTCGGTTTGCAACACTGGTTACTATGGTAACACATGCGTATGTCCATCTTCGACCGAATTATGTTTCCTAAATTTTTTGCTGACAATGGCTAATAAATTCTGAGCCATCATGTGTCTCAAATTCTCCCCCCCCCCCCACGGCTAATAATTCCTCCCCCCCCCCCCTTTCTAACGATCACTTCTATTACATTGTTCATACAGGTGGAAATAAATGAGGCTCAAGGCGGTCCCGAAGTTCCCCCTTCAAGAAGCAAGCTGTCCGAAAAACTTCTAACATTGCTTCCCTCCTACCAGACGCGCGTAGCTTTTTCCGTTCTAATTAAATTAAATCTCCCTTTCTTTTTGCCCGTCATCCAGAATTATTATACAGATAGCTAAAGCGCGTGCTTCGCGCGGCGTGGGTTGCAAGGACTCATTAGGTGTGGTGTGGGTATGGTTAGTGAATGAAGCTGATTAAGCAATTCGTCGTTTTCTTGGCGCAGGCCTTCAATTTCCTGGCGTAGGCATTTGTAACTCCCCCCCCCCCTCCACAGGGGGTGTTTCCCCTATATATCCAGTTTTTTTAAAACGTTTTTTTGCGTACTTCCGCCACTTTTCCTGGGATAATGGTGCTTACGACACCCCCTCCCCCCTTTCTGATGACGTAATACTTGAACGACCCTATACCAAGTGGTGAAAGTGTCGCCTCATTTGTTGACTTTGTTGCCCCCTACGCCGTCGTCGACAGGAGAAAAAATATAACGCGGAAATAAACAAGTGAATCACGTCAAGAAGAACGTGCGTGAGTTTGTACACCTTTAAAAGATCATAAAACACCCCTTCCCATTTTCCTGTCACCGATTTTTACTGTTTCACTGTTTGGCATATGCAAAAACGTATTCAGTTCGACTAGGGAGCAAAACCGCATGTTCTGACATTCGTAACGGCTTCAGTCTCATGAAAAGGGCTAAACCTGATTGTTAGCTTGGTTTAAAGTTGGAGATGGTACAAGGAGTAGTTGGGGCATGGCTAAATGATAATTTTAGATTTTTTTAAAAGCTTCTTTCAAAAGCCATGTTAGCATGTATTGTATGGACTTTGTAGAACAGAGTATGCAGTCCAAATCGTACCCTTTCGGTATGCTTTCATAACAGGATGTTTATTTTATTCTTGGGAAGGGGAAAACGTTACCAGTTGGCGATCTGTTGACGTCCGGCATTTACACGTAACATATCTCTAATAATGTGGCGCAGTGGCAACCCGGACCACTGCACTGTGACTGACGTTGGCGCTAATGAGCTAGCTGTTGATGCGCCATTAAAGCTTAATTCCCCCCACCCCCTTGGATCGTCTACTTCAATTGGATTTGGCAAGGCTGCGACCCTGGTAAGTACGACACCACACACCACACAATTTTTCTGTAATATTAACAAACGTTCAAAATGTGATAGTCCAGGCAAACTGACACCGAGTCCCACCCACACAAAATATGTGCAACACTGGCTGCAATTTTCGAAAAGGTTCGATTTTTGATCTTTCATAATAGACTTACGTTGGCCATCTGAAGGTGCTGCCGACTTTAACATTTTGGTGACCAATTCATGTATTTTGTAAAATCCCAGAAGGCTAACCTGGTCGAAAATTAATGCCTATGTTATATCTTTTACGTGGATGGAAGCCGTTATCAACCTGAACTATTCTATTTTGTACAATGTCACAATTTGTGGATTTATTGAGTTTAGTTGAGTTTATTTCAGTACAGTTTACAAGGAAATAATTAGTAAAAGACGAACTTAACACCGCAAAACCTGATGCCCGCGTGTGGGTAAGGGTTGCACAAAAAAGTTAGAAAAGAGGAATAAAAACAGCCATTAATGTGGAAAACATGGTTTCCAAAATCAAACAAATAATGGTTAAAAACAAATTAATAGGAAAAACAAGCAGCTACAGCGACTGCCTCGTCGTACCGGTCTTCTGTACAGTTCCTCCACTTCCAATGTTGAGGCGCACACCTCTATCATGAACTACAACAGCTGTTTCTATTATACAAATCTAAAATCAGTAGCCATCACAACTGCCGGTTAAAAATGTGTTAGCTTTTAGGCCTATTTTACAGTTTAGGCGTAATAGTCAGCTTTTAGGCCTAATTTTAACCAGCAGTTTTAATTTCGTTATATAGTAGCAGATTAATAAGCATATTCATTTTTGCAACCCGGTGCACCTTCGGGCACACGGTACAATGTTATAACGTAGCATATATAGATCAGTGGCAGTTAGGAAATGACGAGAGAGACGCCGTTGATGAAGCCAACAACGACTCGCAGCAACTTAACGTTGTCGTGGTAACATGATTTTTAGGCCTAATTTTCATTTTTTTGGCCTAATTTTCTAAACCTAGTTTTAATTTCGTAAGTAGCAGATGTATAGGCCTAACGGAGAAGTTGGTTCGACGGTAGCCTAAGCCTGTTCATTCATGTAACAATGCGACGAAACTATTTTAAACGAAGCTAAAATCCATTTGTTTTTATTGGGAGTTATCTTAGGATTTCAATTCGACGATCAAATGTTATTATTTAATTTAGTTACGTCGAAGAAGTCTATTAGCTACAAGGAAGTAACGATGTTTTAATTTGCTATGTTATTTAACTAACTTCTCACACTGAATCAAACGTTGTAAACCGTGGTCGTCTCTATCTGGTACCGTTGCGAAGTTGAAAAAAGCGACGGACGGACGGACAAAGTCGTTGCAATAGTCTTCTCCGCCGGTACGGCTGTACAGAAGACTAAAAGTGGAAGAAATGTACGAGTACAAGAAAACAATGCAACCAATTAAGAAAAGTTGTCAGTATTAACTCATAATGCTAAACAGCATTGCTAAGATCATGGGGTTTTGATCTAATAATCACTTAAACAAATGTTTCTTGAACGATTTCAGCCCAGTAATAATTTTAACTAATTGCATTTGTGGAGTCTTTCTTTAGCAACTTTTGGTTGGACGACAAAAAAACAAGATTCATTCCTAGTATGGTAATGCGTAACAAGACGAGTAGAAAAATGAGCACGGTTTTGACAAAAATTAATAAGCGTACAGGTGGCGGATAGCAGAATACCTAGTTATTGATAAAATGGAAAACATTGGTCACGTATACGTGGATAATCTCGCATTAAGCATGACGTAAAGCCTACGGCTCAATAAAGAACCAAATAAATACAGATGGAAGCCTATTTACGTTGCCTTTTGGACTTATATATCACTCTGCCTGAGCGGGGATTCGAACACACCACCTTTGAAACCCAAGACCGAGATCCTACCGGTAAGCCCTACTGACACGGCCTTCAAATAAGGAAACGTCCATAGGCAACATTTAACATGTGCGTTCATACATATCAACATATAGCAATATGGTGGAAGGTTAATTAATTTTAAAAAATCAACTATAATTAAAAGCAAACTATCTTATTCCGCCCCTCAATGCACACTGCTCCTATTTATTTGCCTTCAACAGTACAATTCTTAATATTACGAAAGCCTTATCCCTTCCAATTTTAATTTACTTAAACCCATTAGTACTGCGCAAGACTTTGTATATATACAACCACGAATACGTATTCACGAGTGGGGAGTTTAATTTATCAACCAGACCACCTTTCAAAACGCAAGCACACTGCCGAGTCGACAATTATTTTAATGCATTTAACCGAGTGAAAAACGTTGTACCTCCGCGGAATGCCAATGGAATGCAATAAGGCATGCGTCATCTATCTTGTAGAATTTACAAAATGACGCGCCATGCCGCGCCTAGAATTAGTTGAAATTACCGACGGCAGATGGCAGCATCGACTGGTGCTTGCACGGAGGGACCCAGAAACCTGCTCGCGACCGAGCGGGAAAACAAGGCAGACAAACTGGGCTTGCCTTTCCCGCAGACCTCGAGCCGACGTACGAAAGCATTGATGTTGACATAAACAGCAAAGTGGGAGAGCTCTAAAAAAAAAAAAGATTGAATTAGGGACTTAAGAGTCTGAACTTCAGGTTTACTTTAGACCTAGGGGAAATTATGTAGGCTTACAGTGACTAACAAGCTTCGTTGCTACACTAAAAACCTACTAGCAAAAATTACCCCTAACTAGGGGAACCTGGCAGGGGTCGAAGAGGACCAGAGGGGTCGCTGGCCCGAAGGTTAACTATTTTTGCATGCTTGGCTCGTCTCTTTTACGCGTTTTGGTCACCCCTGACAACCGAGAAATAACGAGGTGTTAGGCTATGGGTTATGAAAGTTTCTAGCCCAGAAGCAGGAACGGAACTTAAAAGATATAGATATGCCCACCTATGAAAGATTATACAGGTAAGACTGAAGATTGGCCATCGGCCCCAGCAAACAAGCAAGTACACAAGATTTGGAACAGATGTTCTCGCCGTTCTCAGGCTTCATTTAAGCTTCTTCCCCGCAAGATGAAAGCGAGACAGCAACTTTGGTCATTATATGTAAAACAGATTATTCAGAAAATTATAACGTTTGATGTGAGAAGCGTCTACTCGTTGCCAAAACCAGCAGCAGGGGGAAAAAACCGATCACATCATCATCTGAAACGATTTTTCTAATTGTGTTTGCCACCTCAGTTTCGCCGGGAAATATAGAAAAAATCTCCATCCCATCCTTTCTTCCCATCCCTTCCCTTCCCTTCCCTTTCTTCCATCCTTTCTCCCGTCAAAACGCAGAAGAATGCCACGCGACAAGATTTTTATGTTTCTTTTCCTTCCTTCTTAAGTCTTATCAGATGCTAGATAGTACTATAATTCTGTGAAATTGAACATTTTTGGGGGAAAATGTGTGGGGTGTGGATCCTCACAATCTTTGGAAGGGTGGGCATGCCGGGTTCAACCAGGTGTAACCGCGAACTCAAGTAGTGTGCAATAGGTGAGTGCTTTGTGCACTCACCTATTGCACAAAGCAAAAGGATATTTACCCTAGGAAGAACCAAGTTCCCGTTTACCATCTGGGATTCTGAACAACGTCACCGTTTTGAACTTTCATTGTCAGCTCCAGATGACTTGCTAGTCGTCTCGAGCTGACAATGGGAGTTCAAAGTGATGACATAGTTGACAATCCCAGACGGTAATCGTGAGCTTGGTTCTTCCTAGGTACCCAAATCATGCAAGGTGGGCCTGGTGGGTTAACAAGTCTCGCTCACGTGCCGGAAGTTCTTGGTTTGTGCTTGACTTTACCCACCCGTGCATGGCACATTCGGAATTGATGCCCTTTCGAATGGTATTCAGTCAGGGGGGTGGGGGATGAGGCTTAATGGCGCGTCGACAGCTTGGTCATTAGCGCCAACCTCAGTCACAGTGCAGTGGTCCGAGTTGCCACTGCACCACACATTACAGAGATATTATTCAAACCCCTAACCTAAATCTTGACATACATCTGTACCTCCTGCAAAAATTGAAAAACACCGGACAGGAGGACAGACTTATCGCCCAATCAGTCAGATTGACACAATGGGCAGGTGGGGGAGGGGGGGGGTAGCATTGAAGCTTCATGGCACGTCGACAGCTAGGTCATTAGCGCCAACCTCAGCTACAGTGCAGTGGTCCTGGATGGAACTCCGCCATACATGAAACAATAGCACAATAATGTGAAATGTGTGCATTTTTTAACGGCTTCAGAAACCATTACATACGTTACGTTTCGTTGATGCTTAAGGAAAGGTTTAACTGATTCGAAGTAAAAGCAGCAAAGAAATACAAAAATAAACTATCCTCTAAGATTTCCCATACTCCTGTACTGTTTCGTCCTTGTGAAATCTTACTGCTGTATTCAAATGTTTTCCCCATTTTTTTTTACTTTTGCACACGACGGATCAGCTAATGATTGGTGCATTCTACTTGGCCAAACGACATCGCTGAAATTTTATACAAAAACTTCGTCTTAGTTTGCTTAGCAACAGGTAATCCCAGGTTCGTGCGAGTCCTCGAAAGTAATAATGAAATTCCATGCTTGGAAAAGTGTTTGAAAATCTTGAAAAAAAAAATGTATGCATCATCAGTAGGGTGATGAACGGAAAGTAGACGACGTGACTGAAAAAACGCTGAAATAATTTTACCCAAGGTAGTAGTCGAGTGTGTCGCCTTACATTATTCTTCGTTTGTTTGGGCATGAAAAATGTTTAAATTTGGGTTCTGGTTTTAATTGCATTTACGTGTGTAATGTTTAAATACAGCAGCAAGGTTTCACGTGGACTAAACAGTACAGCAACAGTGCAGTATCGGTAACCTAACAGGAAAGTTTATTTGTGTTCCTTCGCTCTTTTCGTGCTGTGTGGCGTGCCATGCAGCATAGATTAACTTGTTTTAATGTTTTGCATTTTCATCAATTACGGTTTGCACAAACCAATACGGAAAAAAGCTTTTAATCTTCAGCGTACGTCTTGCAGCTAACGTTTGCTGATTGGCGTTGTTGCATAATAACAATGTTTAAAAACAATGTAAATCAATTAATCTGGTCGTTTACAGCTCCCTAACCCCTGAACCACTTTACCAATTAGAAAAGGCCTTATGGAAAGGGCATATCTACTACAGAACAGAGTAACTGTGAAATGAGCTATGAACCAGCTTTATCGGACAAATAGTTTCATCTCTAGAGAGAAACCTGTTGTGCGAACAACAATAACAACAAAACCAACAAGCCAAAACTGAAAATCAGGGTGCCGGTTCAAGTTCAGATATCCGATGTTGACAAATCGGAACTTAATAAAAGTCCGGACACGTGTTCACTAAGTCCAACAAAGCTTTTATACTAAATTTAATATTGAAAGACAGTGGAGAAATTAAGCTTCGAAATTTCGGCTTTAACAGGGACGTCGAGATCAAACCTTAACAGTAAAGGCTGCCGCCTCTACTAATTAAAGGCTAATATGTCGATAACATGCATATACGACTGAATAACACGATAGCTAGCCCACTACTGCAACTGCAAACCGGTGGTGTGCGTGTAATTATTAACTTCGCTCAGGCCACTGCAGTCTATAGCTTGATTCCGAAATACCACTTTGGCAAACAAGGGACCATCGGACAACAACAAAAATAGTGTAACAGTACTACTCTTGGAAAGTTCCTTCAAACTGACGTTGTTTTTAGGTATTGTTCCTCGATTTCGAAATCCCCCCCCCCCTCCCTTCGGCAAACAAGGGAAATGGAGAAATTACTCCTTCACCCAATAACAGAGAAGTTCTCGTACCTCTTCACTGTTAATTGCATTAATTGCGAACTGCCCCATCAAGGTTCAAGGGAAATGAACATCGACTAATATCAGGAGGTCGCAACTGTACTAGGAACAATGCATTCCAAACCTTCGCGAGCAGCATTCCTTCCGGTGCTTGGTCGACGTCAGTAACGCCAACATGGCGCCAGCCAACTTCCGGTTCTCGTCTGAATGAGATCTAGGACGATGTATGGTAAACCGCGTTTAGGATTGGTGAGAGGCCAATCCGTACAATATATTTATTTATTTACAAAATTATTGCAACCCCCTATAAGAGCACGACAGTAAATTAAAAACAACAATTTTAAAAATAGAAGAAATATAGCGGCGCCGTTTGTACTCCGTTCTCGCCTCTGCTCTCGCCTGAATGTGACCTAGGACGGTATATATGGTAAACTGCGTTTAGGATTGGCGAATCGCCGATCCTACAATGTATTTATTTATTTATTTTATTTTACAAAATTATTGTAACCCCCCTATAAGAGCACGACGAAAATTGCAGATTAAACCAACAATTTTAAAAATAGAAGAAATATGGCGGTGCCTGTTGTACTCTGTTCTCGCGTCTGCTCTCGCGTGAATGAGATTCCAGAGATACACACCCCATAATTCATCATTTCTGCCGTAATTGTGCGACGAAGGTAATAGCCTACATACATCTGGCTATATACAAATATACAAATGTGAAAACGCTGTATATCTTAAAAACGCAAACATCAATTTATAAAATCGAACAGCTATTGGAAAATTAGTTCAAACTTTTGCCAGTGCTAGGAGAAATTTTGCACAGAGTGTCACAGTTTAACTGTAGCTCTGCGTGTTTTACCCTAATCGTCGGACTTGAGTTTCTCCAACATTTTGTACTCCATGACAATCATTATGGCGGCTGCCATCCGATAATCTCAAAGCGAAACTATCACATTCGGCAGCACCTTAAATCGTAAATCTTCGTGTCCGGTAGGCCTAAACGCAGTCCAAGCTAATAGCCGCTTCAGTGAACAAGAACAAAAGAGTCCAACAATGGGCCTTGGTAAATTTACCAAATACGCCTGCAACTGTACTGTTACAGATTCATGGCGATGTGTGTTACTACTCAAAGATGCAGCAAGTTAAGTAGGTTAATGACAGAAATCGTACGTATAATAATGGCGGATGGGCAGTAATGCGCCCTTGTGCACGAATGACCGCTGTTTTCGGTCATAATCCTACATAAAAAAAAAGGCTCTGTGATGTACAGGTATACACACGAGGAAGGTGGGGCAACAGTATAACAGGGAATAGCTATTGATACCACCAATTCAATTTTGCATGGCGTAAACAGTGTTTGCTTAAAAATGACTACACCCAAAATTGATTGTGCACGTTTAACGAAAGTTTGCCCCTACCGTCTCAAGGGGTCTGTGCACGCTCTTGCTTTCATGCTTAGCGTTCATGTCGATTGTGGCACGTAAAAAGTCCCACGAATTACCGATTGCAATTACGTAGAAAAATTGTCTATTTCGCCCTATGACATCGGCCGGGAGCCAAACTCCCTCCAGTCAGGTGAACCAATAAATCCATCGTTTTAGCACTGGCCTCCTTCTCCTCTAGTGATTGTTCCGTGCCAAAGGCCTAGGTTAGTTGAGACTTCCCCATTACTGATTCCTACCCAACGTCATGAGCAGTGTTGGTGCATAGACAATAAACTGCTGTACCTCTGGCAGTTCATGTTTTCTATTTTCAAAGCCTTTCTCAGACACTTAAAGGGACATTCCTCCCAGCGCTATTTTTCTCATTCCTCCACATCAAGTGCGGCCCCAAAGTTCTATTTGCTAACCCTTTGCTAAAAATCCGGTTTAAAACTTGGAGTCTAGGAGATTTTCTGATGAATATTGGGAACTATATTTACTGCATGCTGAAAGTCAATGATCTTTTGCGCGCTTACAATAACCTTGACGTTTCATCTGTGTGTGTGTGTGCATGTACTAATTTGCTAATAATTACCATGAGATCAAAAATCTAATGAACTAACGCAGTAAAAATTAAAATTATTTATGCCAATAGATCGCCGAAGAAAAATTATAAGACACTTAGTCTAAAAAATTATAAAGTGATATGTTAAAATACGAAAACCATTCTGATTTGCGCCGAACCAATATTTGCATTCATGCTGATTCGTGTACTACGCCCAATGCCAAGTAAGGCCCGGTATACATATGCGTTTTTTTAACGCGCGTTGACGCTGTGTTGACGTTGGCAATCAATACGCACACGACCGTAAAGTAACGCCAGTATCGGCCGTAAACCATTTTGCTAACCCCGCGTACCAAAAAATTATATTTTGAAATCAATGAGACGATATTGCTTTTCTCGCCTACCACGTGTACAAAAAAATATATTTTTAAACCATTGCCACGATATTTGTTACATTCATTTACTGATTTAAGACGTACCAGGGGAATATTATAGTATTATACATCCTTTGCAGATTAACTAAAAAATTCGGATAAGTTCTTTAATTACGTCCCAATGAGTCTTCAATTATTTCTGCAGCAGCATTTCAAATTTCAGGATAGTTCTTTACTCCCCTAATAAACAATTCCATGTCTATTTCTTCGAAATAGGACGCTATTTGCGGTAACGCTTTTGTGATAAACGACGGATGTGTGCACCGCTCAAGTCACACAAGGTACTGAGAGAAGTATATAGGTGCGTTTGCATTAACGCTGCGATGACGGGGTGCCAAACGAAAGCACGATCTACGTGCGGTAACGAAATTTCGATGCAGGTATGTATGCACTACCCAACAGATGTCACGTAAATCACACCACAAATGCGGTAACGCAGCGTCAACGCGCGGTAAAAAACGCATGCGTGCACTGGGCCTAAAGCCCTAACCAGACTGGCTGCTCGTGGCTGCACGGAGTCGCAGTATGGTTTAAAAAAGACTTCAATATTGGTCCTTAACGCAACACCAACAATACGATTGCAGCAATTTTGACCTTGTAGGCACGTAGTCGCGCATTGCTTCGCACGAAATTTTCTTCTGTCTGGAGAGGCCTTTATACGGCGGGTTTACGCAACGACAGTTTTCTCGCTTACTAGCTTTTACTTGGTTAATACTAAATATGCTGGCTGCTTTTCGCCTTTACCGAAGAATATGGTTTTCAAGTTGTCTATACGTAGTAACCATGGCAACAACGCAGACGCAAATATCCTCGTGCCTCGCGACACGACGTACGAAGCGTGCAATATGACAGCGTCAATTTATGACAACTAGAAAACAATTTTTATTGCAGTACAAGACGACGGACAGATTTCTGAATGCCGGTATTCGATGCTTTGTCTTCGATTCGACAACTCCGAAATGGGCGCCATGTTGGATATTGAATTCTCGCTGCGAGTAGCTATTTATTCTCTCGTCGATTGATCATTGCTAGTAGTTGTTTTTTTAGCGAGAATTATAAATTTTGGAAATAGCGTGAAATGGCAACAATGTTGTAGCAATATTTAAAATGACTGTTGCACTTTGTTCTTTATCCGTGTTGATATTTATAATACATTAAATTTGTTGTCTATTATCGCATTCATTTAATAGAAACGGGAAATTAATCGTAAATACATAACGGTTGCCTAGCAAATAGCTTTCGGCGAGCGAGAAGGTCTCGTTGCATAAACGAGCCCTTAGATAGGAACGCAGCTACTGTTTTAGTGGGGCTTGTATTTCTACGCAGTCTCGCAAAACGGCGTGTGGCGATCCGCGTGTAGCTGTAAAAAGGCAGGCGGTGTGTACTGTTAAATAACTATTGGTTCATAGAAGGAGGTGCGATTAATTGGACAAATTCCACAATGCCGATATCTCCCCGTTTAAGCAGCGGATAGAGAATTGGCAAAGAACACCCGCCTTGAAGGGAAGGGTCTATCGAATGGTGGGGTCGTCTTTCTTCCTATTTTTTTTTTTTTATCTGGCATTGCGTCTTACCTAGTGGTCCCACAGGAGATTGGGCAATGACCCTGGTGCTTTGTCCTTCGCCTACAGATGTCGCTGCTGTCACCCAGAATTCGTAACGGTGATTTTTCTTGAGCCCTTTCACCTCGTAAACGGTCGTGTCTCCGTTCGCGCTGAATTTGGTAGCGTCTTGGTACTCTTCCGAACGCGGTATGGAGTCGCGGCTCAGCTGTGTCTCAAATCCAAGCTGTAACAAACAAAGAAGAAGACAAATAATTCAGTGAAAAAAAAAAGTAAGAAAGTGAAAATAAACAAGAAGTGTGGTATCGATTCAAGTAGTGATATACTGTAGTTCATAACTTCTGTTCTGGATTTCTGAAATTACGGTAAAAGTAAGGCTAGTTCGACGATTTGGATTATTAGTTGGTGCGTTGTATTTTCATCGTATCAGACGACAACACTGGCCGAAGGGCTGCCAAGTGAAAGGGCCCTTCAAACGAGCCGCACTATTTACCACGCAACTCTCTCAAGGGCTTAAGACTGAACCTAACGTTCAACTAATAATTGGAGCAGGACCTCTGCGTTACTGGCTGTAGTCGGTGCCGCAGTTTAGGGGTGGTATAAAGGGTTGCAAGGCAGTCCGGGCCCAGGAAGCAGGGGGCCTGAAATTCACGAGTCAGGCGTCCAAAAGGTTCAAAATTCACAATTTATTTGGTCAGAGTTGGAAGCCACTTCGCCCGTAGAATTGTTTACATATTAAGGAGGAGGCCCATGATTATTATGTCCGTGTAACCCTTTTTGAAAAAAGTCAGCTGCGGCACTGGCTGCAGTGAACAACAAACAACAGACAAGGCACAAACTTGTCAGATAATTAATGTTTATTTTAAGAAAAAATTCGAAATAAAAATAGTCCTAATAACTAAATTGTCAATGTTTAGTTCCTACGTACATATACAAAAGGGCTGGGGCTTGATTTTTTTTAGATTCTTAGAATGTTCAGAGGAAATATTCCAGGTACCTACACCAGCACGTTTCTTCTCGAGTTCGCCACGTACATACAAATCACCAATGTGACAATTTCTCGAACTAGATCCGGCAGTCAAAACGCATAGGGTGCATAATTGCGGGCATTTGCTTTATAGGGAAGTGACACGACGTAGTATTATTGTGTATAACTCTATGGTGGAGCCAGTAACTGGTAATGTTAGCTGCAAGGAGCACTGGAGGGAGAAAGGAAGATCGTCTTATTGAAGCCAATGCTATTAGACTGGATTTCTTAAGCTTATAACGCGCGATTTTTGTTGTTGGAGAAAACAACGTTCTTTTAAGCCTAAGATATCCGTCTCAAAGCACTGTCTTGACTAGAAGTACCGTTTTTTCCGTTGCATTTTAATCTAGTGCACCTTGTAGCTATTACCTCCAAATGGTGTCTCGTAGCCAATATGAGGTCACTTGACGCTGCTCGGTGGAAAGGTTGTAAACGGTATTTGGAAAAGTTTACCCTGAACGTTTTCCCGCGGAGAAATTTCACCCCCCCCCTCCCCGACATTTTCCTCCTCAAAAACGACGCCAGCGAACAGTGTTACCCCGCCACCCAAACATTTTTCCTAGACACTTTCCCCAATTTAAAAAGAAAAATAGTATATTTTCATCAAAACGTAGTACTTGCATTAAATTTGTTTTAACTAACTCATATCCATTTAACCCTAAACTCAGGAGGAGAAATAATCCAGAACGAAAGATTTAATTCTATGAGGGGAGAAAAATCCAGAACGAAAGATTTAATTCTATGAGGGGAGAAATAATCCAGAACGAAAGATTTAATTCTATGAGGTAGCGGTAATGTTGTTACAGATTAGGTCACGTTAGATTAGTTGCCTTGGCTTGTATTTCACTGAGAAGGAGAGATTTTCATGCAAGGAACGAAGTATGATTTTTTTTTTCTTAATTTTATCAATGAGGAAATTTGTCTGATACCATTCTTCAGTATATTTGTAACGAACCGAATCAGTCAACGTTTTGGAGAAAACCGAAAGTCGAAGCTAACACTTCATACCTAACCGAATCCACTTCTAAAATAGCTTTATTTTGAGTTTAGATTATGTGACGTCAAAAGACAAGACATTGCCTTGGTTCGCCTTCATATCACCCTTGACCATAGATAGCATCTAGGGGTTTTGAACAACATCAATTATTACGAATTTCGGTATTTGGAAGAACACGAATTTATGAATAATGGCGTTTGGAACAACACCCGCTGTTTCGAATTTCAGTGTTTGGAACAACACCAACTATTACGAACTTTGGCGTTTGGAACAACGTCTATTATCACGAATTTCGGTATTTGGAAACAACACCAATTACTACGAATTTTTCAAAATACGGAAATTTGCAATAACTGACGTTCGGTATTTGCCACAACACCAATTTACGAATTTTGGCGGTTGGAACACCACCGAATTACTACAAATTTCAGTGCTTGGATCAACACCAGTGATTAGAAATTTCAGTGTTTGGAGCAACGCGAGCTATTACGAATTTCACAAGACCATTTATTTCGAATTTCGCTGTTTGGAACAAGACCAATTATTATTACTTAGAACCGTCTCAACCCGCGAGTATTTTTTATTAATTTCAGTTGCTAATCTCCTGTTGCACGCTGTATAACTTTTGCTTCTTGTTATTATTCCAAAAAATTGGAATCATTAATTTTATACAAGCAGCAAAACTTGTATAAAATTAATGCTTCCATTTTGGAATAATAACAATTATGGCTTCCGTAGATTTTTCCTGACAGTGCGGAAATGTATTAACCACAATCTACTTAACGCATTAAAAAACAGAGAATTCTTCGAACAACTAAAAAAAAAAATAATAATGCTACATAAGCGTTTGTGCAATAAATGCTGCACGGGGATTTCTGGTCATTAATTTTAACCGACTGTTTCTTTCTCACCATTAATGTGTAATTTTTCTTCCCAAAATGAAACAAATAAAAAAAAATGAAAACATATCATTTGAATCTTTAAAATTTCAACCTGAAGGCTTAAAAGCAGCAATAATATCTTTTAAAAAAATATAAAAAGGTAAAAACGAATGTAAAAAAAAATCCGTACCACTCACCATCTGGAAAAAAAAAACACAAATCCGTCGGTTGGTTGCAAAAGTAGCTGGGAGGATTCTAGGGACGGGAGTGGGGGGGGGGGGAGGACATAGGGGAGTTTAGCAATCAAAAGTAGAAAAATGGCTTAGCTTAAAGGCTTTTCTCTTGTTTACGTGTTCTTTTTGCTTCTTGTATCAGACGATGAAGCGAAAGCATCGATTGTTAGCTGTGCGTACCGAACTATTAGCTTTCCCTCGTACCCGGAGGCTTAGCAGGGAAGCAGCTTTTGGTGAATAACAAAATGGGGCAGCCATTTAAGAAAACGGAAGAGGAGATGGGAAAGAAGAAAGAAAGAAAGAAAGAACGAACGAAAGATGAGGGGGGAGAAAAAAGGCGAAACGTGGAAAAAAAGTGGGGACATGAATAAAACACTATACCGCCAGCAGAAAAATTACCCCAATATATAACAGAAAAGAAAACATAAAAAAAAAGGATGATAGACAAAAAAATTTTTAAAAATGAAGAACTGCAGCGCGTAAATGCAAGATGGGGAAAACGAGGAAACATTTTTGGCGATAGAAAAATATAGGCCTATTTCTGTTTCTTTTCGTTTTGCACATATTTTTTTGTAGGAATGAACTGAGAGAGTTAAGGCCTGTTATTAAGAATAGTCAGAAAACTTCTCCACATTTCTGATTTCAAATCAATATAACAGAGAAGCGTACGGATGGTGTAAGTAGAGACCAAATTGATTCCACTAAACGGGAATTCATCGACCTTATAATAAGGACTTTTTAATAAGTTCGATTTTCATGATAAGCTAGGTCAGTGAGCGAATCGGTTGGCTTCTAGATCTGAGAAGGATGCAGTGCTGGCTCGAATCAAGTAATAGTCGAGCATTAACATTTAAACGGGACGGAAAGCCAATGGACTCGAAATTGGTTAAATAAATACGAATGCAAACCTAATTACGTTGCCTTTTGGACTTATACGTCAGGCTGCCTGAGCGGGGAATCGAACCCAGGACCTCTGAAATCAAAGGCCAAGGTCCTACCACTGTCAGTCTGGCTCAGCAGTAGGACCTTGGCCTTTGGTTCAAAGGTCCTGGGTTCGATTCCCTGCTAAGGCAGTCTGACATATAAGTGCAAATGGCAACGTAAATAGGTTTGCATCCGTATTTATTCATCCATTCACATTCCCACGTCATGGGACCATAACTATACCTCACATGCGCAGCAATTAGGATCTTAACAAACCCGTGCACAAGGAACACAATATATTTTCAGTATATTGGCTATGATTTAACAGATACCTTTCGGCACCTTTTTTGATACTTGACGCAGCTGTCAAATAACTGTCCTAACATAACGGTTATTATTATTAATGATAACAGTATTATCTGTTAAATTAGAAAAGTATTACCAACTTTATGCAAAGTTAAATGCCTTTGAAATATCCTTTTTAAAGCAATTATTATGTCAATTGTCAAAACTGCAATAACCGTTTTCGGCACTACCTCTAAAAGTCTAACTGAACGAATGAAAAAAAAAACATTAAATAGAGGCATTGAAGTTCTCTTTGGAAGTAATTTTAAAGAAAAACGTACAAAAGAAGTCTACAAAATTGAAACAAAAATTGGAGTTTCTTTAACACCTCTGTAATGTGCGGCGCAGTGGCAACCCGAACCACTGCACTGTAACTGAGTTTGGCGGTATAATGACCGGGATGTCGAGGCGCTATTAAGCCTCACCCGCCCCTCTCCCCACCAATATTGATTTTGAGTAGATATCACGACTCTCATAGGACTTGGCACAATCCGTATGAAAATTCGTTTTTTAAAAATTGTTAGTAATTAGAGAACATATTATGTACTGTTTCACAAACAGTTTAACACTTCAACGTAAAAAAAAATGTTTGTTATGTGGCTTTGCTTGTTGATGGTTTAATTGCTTTTTGACAGTTTTATGCACCTTTTGGCAAAATTACACAAGTGTCATTTACTTATTAGGCCTGTAGCGACGCGTTTTCAAGTTTGTCAACCATTTTTAGAAAATTAGAAATACAGCCAACAGCGAAAATCATACACTAGAAATAACGTAGTTCAGTGAGCCACCTTTATGCTCTTACGTTTCGTCGGAGTGGCATGACCCGGATTCGAACCAGCTACCCAGTTCGCCCCCAGATCACTTGCATAGCGCCTTAGTCGCTATGGCCACATCCTCAACTGGCACTAAGGTGCTATGCAAGTGATCTGGGGGCGAACTGGGTAGCTGGTTCGAATCCGGGTCATGCCACTCCGACGAAACGTAAGAGCATAAAGGTGGCTTACTGAACTACGTTATTTCTAGTGTATGATTTTCGCTGTTGGCTTTTTTTCTAATTTTCCTTAGTATTATTTCCAGCGATTTATGTCTATTTATTTCTCATTTTTAGAAACTTAATTGGCGCTTTCTTATACCAGCTTTGGTTTTGGGTAAATAACTTTGATGGGACTTAAATCGCCCGAAAAGTTGCACTACCTTCATTTAGTTTATCTAATACAATTTTGTTCCCCTGATTAAGCAGATAATCATTATACCGTACGTCGATTTTTCCGCTTTAGTGGCTTTTTGAAGTGCCTTTTAACACATAATTTGGCAAATACATGAGTACCATAATAGCGATGCGTTGTCGTGTTGGTCTTACAGCCGTATTCCAGAAACCAATACAAGCGTGAGTGTAAGAGGTCAAATGTGAGCGCAAAACATCTTAGTTAAACGTCGACAATTTAAGCACAACCACAAGAGCGAACGTGAGTATGGGTATTTGAGGGTACCTCTGAGTGATTTTACTAAGAGGGTATTTCTATAGACGCGTCTTGACCCTTACACTCACCCATAGCCCAACTTGGCCCTTGAGTAGATTTCTTTAATACAGCTGCATGTCGTTCAAAATTAGACAGTTTCACAGTCGCAGCAATAACGATCAGTTCCGATCGCAACTGTAAATCATCCGAATGGTTTATCGCAATATTTGCTCACTGCAGTTACTGTGAGAAAATATTAACTTCAACCGCTCTTTTAGAGAGATGATTTGTAGGCGGTTTATCGAAAATAATGCTACATTCACATTTAAACGGGACAGAGAGCCAATGGGCTCAAGATTAGTTAAATAAATACGGTATACAATCCTATATACGTTGCCTTTTGGACTTATATGTTAGACTGCCTGAGCGGGAAATCGAACCCAGGACCTTTGAAATCAAAGGCCAGGGTCCTACCGCTGAGCCAGACTGATACGGCCCAAAAAGGGTACGTCCGTAGGCAGCATTTAACACACATATATACATGAAACGTACTCTTGATTGCTCGCCACACACCAGTGAAACCGAAAGGACACACAAGAAAGCGTGAAGTAATGATTTAAACGGGACGGAAAGCCAGTGGACTCGGGATTGGTTAAATAAATACTGATGCAAACCTAGTTACGTTGCCTTTTGGACTTATACGTCGGACCGCCGGAGCGGGGAATCGATCCCAAGGACCTTTGAAATCAAAGGCCAAGGTCCTACCGCTGAGCCAGACTGATACGGCCAAAAGTATACGTCCATAGGCAGCATTTAATACTCACACATATACATGAAACATACGATTGATAGCGCCCCACACACCAGTGAAACCGAAAGGAACACACAAGCAAGTGTGAAATAATGCTTTAACCAGGACGGAAAGCCAATGGACTCGACATTGGTTAAATAAATACGGAAGCAAACCTAATTACGTTGCCTTTTGGACTTATACGTCAGACTGCCTGAGCGGGGAATCGAACCCAGGACCTTTGAAATCAAAGGCCGAGGTCCTGCCGCTATCAGTCTGGCTCAGCAGTAGGACCTTGGCCTTTGGTTTCAAAGGTCGGGGGTTCGATTCCCCGCTCAGGCAGTCTGACGTATAAGTCCAAAAGGC
>JAHWFP010243861.1:170705-187076 GCA_023313725.1 Lithobius niger
GGGTTCGATTCCCCGCTCAGGCAGTCTGACGTATAAGTCCAAAAGGCAACGTAAATAGGTTTGCATCCATATTTATTTATCCACTAGAGGAAGCCTGTGCTTTGCAACGGGGCCGGTCACATTTCCCGGGACACATTTCCCGGGACATTTTCCCGGCACTCTTCCCGAAGACTTGTCAGATTGATCGACCACTCATGCCTGGCTCCTTTTTGGCTGGACGTAGAGTGGGAGGGTTCATTTTCAATGCGGGCGCGAGGAGGGGAGAAGTGGTTTTCCTTTAGGCCGTCCTTTTACTTTTCCTTTTAGCCGGTCTCCGATATTATTATAAAGATTCACATTCCCACGTCATGGGACCATAACTACCCCACATATGCAGCAATTAGGATCGTAACAAACCCAAGCACAAGGCACACAATAGCACGTACCACAGTGTGAACATCAACAGTTATTATCAACGAACGAAACAATGTTTTTTTTTTTTTTTGGCCCACTCTGGCGCTCTTCCACGCCTTTATCCTTGCCCCATCCAAGCCCCATATTATCACAGGAGCGTTTTCGTAACATCCTTGTCCTGTATACGGCGTGAGTTTCCGCAGTGGCGCGCCCCGGACCGGCGCCCCCGCGCCCCCCCGGAGGGGAAATGCCCTTTTTGAAGAAAAAACATGCCATATTTTGCTTTTTCTGTAATGAAAAATGCTGGAAAAAGTGAGTGACTAAAAAAAAATAAAAAATAAAAAGCCCCCAGAAAAATAAAGCCTCAGCGTGCTCTTTCACTGAAAGTTGCCTCTGCCCAGCTCGGATGTCTGTGCACGCTACTGAGTTTCCGCATTATAAACCTACCGACCGTAACACCATAATTAATTTGTGGTATATGCAAGTATACATCGATATACAAATTTGACTTAATTTTCGGGAATTAAGTATTTCTTAGGTCTCAATAAAGTTCAGTAAAAATTGTTAAAAACACATGATTGCGTGTGGTGAACGACATTCAGTCCGCCATCTTGGAATCCTGCGTGGTCTCTTTTAGTATTCCAAGATGGTTTAAACCTCCAAGAATTCCGTTTAAGAAAGTTTAACTGGTCTTGTGTTCTCACAGAGCCAGTATTTAACCGTTTTTCAAGTCAAACCGTTTGACTTGCAAACGCGTTTATTTTTATCTTATATTTGTCTTATTTTTGTCCTATACTCATGTCCAAATCCATAACTCGGACAAATAGTGACCGATTTTGAAGTTTGAATACACCATGCGAACCGTTTTTTCGAGAGCTATCCACCGGTGCTATACTAAAATTCAGTAGTTCAAAAGGTTTTTGAATTATTTAGCAAAAACTAAAATATAACCAATAATGGACCTTAAAATTGTGTTATGGAATCCATAGTTGGGAAAAAAAAAACCTATATCAAGAAAAATATGAACCTGAATCAGCATTGGCTGTGTTATAAATCCAAGTACCAACTATATTGCTAACAGAGGCACTGTCAGAATCTTGGGAGAAAGACACCCGCCTTATTATTGTGCGCATTTATTGCGGTAGAATTTGTGAGCCCATAACCTCAATTCGTCATATTCATTCGAGCTGCCTTACCAACCGTCCCATATCCCTGCACCAATGTTAGCAGCTTATCTATACGCCTCAAGTTTCAACCTCACTCAAGCATTCCAACTGATTTCAAGTTTAACTTCTATTGCTGTAGTAAATTCATCTGCGCTGCATGACTACCACTAGAGAAAATAATGGCCCAAGTCAAAGGGTTAACAGTGTAACCCGTCATGGAGAACCACACTGGTATCGACTGTCTGTGTCGTGTCGGTAGTCTTTTATCTCGTGATTTATATTTAGCAAAAAAATTTCTAACGCAAGTGTCAAAACCAGTGTCACCCTTGAAGGATATTATAAGGAGCACGTAGACAAACTAGTGCTTTAAAACGATCAATTCTGTTAGCGCTAATTGAATTCGATCAGGCACAACATCCTGTCACTTGGCATCGTTTCGATTTCTGCCTCACCCCATCGATCGATACTGACTGACTACTAATCAATCGCTTCAGTTATTTTTCGGATATTAGGCAGTCACTGGAATGATCCAGACTCATCCTGCTCTCCCGATGTAGAAGAACGTTGGGGAGGTGGGGGGGGGGGGGGGGGAAAAAATTACCCACCCATTAGTATTCCCACAGTGGAAGGGGGAAAGAGGAGAGGGGGGGGGAGTCACCGGAAACTCACAAAAATTGTAAATCGTAACGGGGGATGGGATGAAAACAGGTGCACGTGCAGTCAAACGTCAAACTGCAAACGTCAACGTGATTGTTACCTGCTATGCGATTCATAAAAATTTCGCGATTCGCAACATTTAAAGCCAAATAGTGCACAAACGGGTGAAGAAAGACGACGTTTCGACTCAAACATTAGAACCGTTTTCATACAGCATGAGAAAATACAAGAATAACATCACATAACAAGATAACAAGACTAAACCATGCGCAATGGCTGTTTGCCGTGACGTCACCATGAGTTAGCCAATGACGAACGAGAACAACGACTGTTAGGCCGTCTGATTGGACTAGCCCAGTCACGTGATATGCACGTCACAGCAAACAGCCATGGCGCGTGATACAAGAACCACTGCAGTGTGACTGAGGTTGGCACTTATGACCTAGCTGTCGATGCGTCATTCAGCCATTGGTGTCATAGGTGTCGACGTCCACTTACGGTCCAATACTTGCTCGTTGATTGTCACCACCTTATACTAAGCGTCGCCGTTCCGACATAGCGCGCCAATTAGGCGATAAGTCTGTCCTCCTGTCCGGGGTTTTCACATTTTTACAGGAGGTACAGATGTACGATAAAGTCTTGATTTTGGATTTGTTTAACATCTCTGGCGCAGTGGCGCAGTGGCAACCAGGACCACTGCACTGTGATTGAGGTTGGCGCTGATAACCTGGCTGTCGACGCGCTATAAAGACTCAACCCCCCCCCCCCATTAAGCCTCAGTCCCCCCCCTCCCCTTACAGTTAGCTGGACAAACTGGACGAGGGCAGTGAAATTCGGTTAGAGCCACATGTTGTATGCAGTTGTATACGATTTTGACTGTCCCTCGTCCTGTGAGGAGGGAAGACGAGGGGGGGGGGGCGTGGAGAGAGAATGCTTGGGACGAAAAACTCACGTCGAAGTATACCTTCTGTCTGCTCACCACCACTAACCTGTCCTAACCGACTATGACATATTATATTAGCACAGTTTTAAAAGTAAAAAAATGTGTCCCTCTGACAAGGCCTAAGTAAAAAAAATGTGGCCCTCTGACAAGGCCCAGTTTTGTTTGCGGGTGGCAGGAAGGATTAAGGCTTTATGATGCATCGACAGCTAGGTCATTAGCGTCAACCTCAATCACAGTGCCGTGTCCGGGTTGCCACTGCGCCACGAATTACAGAGGTGTTAAACAAACTACAGATATATATCTTAACATATATCTGTACCTCCTGCAAAAATCCAAAATCCCGAAAAGGAGGCCAGGCTCATCACTCAATTGACGCGCTACGTCACGCTGTAGATGGAAACGGAGACGAACACCATCTACACATGACGAACTGTAAGTGGCTGGCGACACCAATGACATTCAGAGACTAACCCAGGACTTAACGAGTGTAATGCGAGTAATAATGCGAGTAATAAATAAAGAGTAATAAATATTCTTTATTTATTACACACATAGTAATAAATATCTCTCTATATATAATACGCTTAGGTTGGGCAAGCAAATTCATCATTATGCACTATAATGCAAACGGATGTGGCCTGTACAGTAACAGTAACAATCAGTAACAATCGAAATATTGCTTTAATAATACTGTCTCTTAGAGCAGACTTGAAGAGTTTCAAAGTTGGTTCAGTAACAATCACTGGATGCACGACCGTTGTTGGATTTATTGCGCTTGCTATCAGAACGGAGAAACGGGCAATTGAGCGTCCTCCATTGAAAAAAGACATTTACTTCCATAAAAAATAAATCAGCAGGGGTTAAAGTGGAGGGGGAGCAGGGATGGTGATATTCAGACCACTATAGGGGATTCCGGGTCGGGGACGGTGGAGCCAGTGTGGGACGAGAAAGGGGTAGGGGGGGGGGTATGGGGGAAAATCGGACCATACAACTGGATAGGCCGCAGGGGTTTCGGAGGAGGAAGCAGGGGGCAGCCTTTTCATTCCATACTGCCCACTACAGTATTTTGCTCAGGTATGCGGGAACTGGCTAGACTGGCGTATGTTACACCGGGGGTACAGCTAGTTCTTACTATTACTCACATGATTTCTAGTGTGGAGGCCAAGAAGCAATGTTGCTTTCCCTCCTTGTGTGTGTTTGTGACCTGTAAGTCATCTCTGAGAAAGACTGAACAGCTACTTAGCTCGGCTGGAGCCTGTACCAGTATCCACCCAGGTAGCACACACTGTAAAAAATATTTCCGTTTTTTTACGGTGACAGTCAATGGTAACACTGCTAACAGGAAAATGAACGTAATTTAACGGACGTCCCGTTATCTTAAGCAACGGTTAAATTTACGGAGCATTAATTAAGTAAAGATGAGTTGAAGTCAGGCTAAACAGTAATTATCAGGGAAATAATACGTTCAGTCTAATTACGGTACTTTATTCCGTAAAATATATTTACAGGCATGTTCCGTAAATATTTACGGACGTTGTACGGTGAAAATACGGAAATTTTTAACAGTGCAGTGATTATAGAGCCCGGCCTAGTCTGCGGGCAGTCCGGGGTTCGAGTCCCAGTCGGGGCAGTTATCTTTTCTTTCTTTCTCAGATGAGTGTATCTTGTTTCCTCACAAGGCCAGTCTTTAATGCCGACTGTTTGTTTCCTTTACTTTTAAAGGAACATGTCTCCCGGTTGGCTTTCCTGTGTGGCTCACTTTTGCAACATTAGTTCAGACTGCGTAAATGTTGCAAAGACCTTGGTTTTCCTATTTTTCCCCTTGCAAGAAGCGGTATTGCGACATTCACTGTAACCTACGTAGACGTCTCCCGAAATTAGCGAGAAGGTATGTCCTTTTAATTACTATTAATATTATTTCTTTATACATGCTATTTAAAGGCACACCCGGCCTGCCTTATAACATTCCGTCTGCCTTGTAACAGCCACGCGCTGATCGCCATCCGCGCATATAACACCGCCATGGTCAACTGAGATAGCAGCTGCGTTCTCGCAGCGAAGAACTTAGCTACTGTCTCAGTTGGCATTGTACCTAATAGACTAACCAGCCTGAACGCATTAATTGTGTCGTCACAAACCGGAATGATTTTCGTATTTTTTAACATCACAATTTATAATTTTCTAGGCTAGTGTCTTATAATTTTTCTTCGGCGATCTATTGGAATAATTAATTTTAATTTTTACCGCATTAGTCTTTTAGATTTTTGATCTCATGGTAATTATTAGCAAATTAGTACATGCACACACAGAGATGGTTCTTGTAAGCGCGCAAAGGATCGTATACGTGCGTCCCGCAGTAAATATAGTTAACAATTATTCAAGAGAAAATCTCCTAGACGCCACATTTCAAAACGGATTTTTACCAAGGGGCTGACTAACGGTAAGGAAATAGACCTTTGGGGCCGTAGTTGATGTGGAGGATCGAAAAAAATGGCGCTGGGAGAAATGTCCTTTTAAACTAAGTTTTTTTTTTTGCACCTTTAAACAGAGAAGAAGACCAGTGATTAAAAACCTGGTACTGATTGCTCTGGGTGGTGCGTAGTTGAAGGAAATGGTGGATTGGATCGATATGGGGGAGCGACCGGCAAGTGGCGACAACTGACGGCGAAACTGCGAGACTGGTTCGTCTGTCCATGGCTGCCATCTACCGCCAGACGACGGAACTTCCGAAATTAATTTAGGTTCGCTCGACGCGTGCATCTCACGTTTCCTAGCGAACGAGAGAAATAATTGTATTCCAATGTTTAAAAATGCTGATTAATGTTCATATTCCTATTTCTGAACACACCTAACGCATTGCGACGGCCTTGTGACTAAACGCCCATTTTTTACGCCACTAATTTTAAATTTGTGTATCATTTGTGGCGTACAAATTAAAAGGCCAGTTCTTACTATTAAATAAATAAAATAAAATAGTCGTAGTAAGTAGTTTATTACGACGGCTCGAAGTTCTTGGTGAACTTGTGTGTGCCGTTATAAGTCAGGTACAATAAAAGGCACATGATAACGAATAATGTGGAGGTAATATTGAACACATTATTTGTTGACAAGTACTGTTTTGAACATAAATCCACAGTAGGCATATATATTTATCCCATCAATTTGGAGCAGTTCAATAGGGATTTCATTAAATATAGTAGGAATTTTATATTTGTTTGTTCGTTTGCCATATTGATTCTCGGCAAAAGGCACTTCATATCGATATGTGGTTTTCCTGAAATAATCATTATTTGTAGTTGAGCTTAATTTGTGTTCACAGTTAAAATAGGATTCACTAATGTGGATTCGGCTTTACCGAAAATTTCAACATGATCACTTGACAGAAAGTGCGTTGTAGTTAGTGATAGTGTCCGCGGCCTTTCTTGAGTTCTCCGCAGAACGAACACAGATAATCGATTGTACGTTTTCAGTAGCAGAGTGCCTTGTTGATATCCAAGATGGTTGCAAAAACAATGGCGGCCATCGATTAAAGCCACCCCATCCAGGAAGACGTAGCCGCTCAAAAAATACTTGCAGGAATCAAGATACACCGCGCACACAGTAATTGTGCGTCAAGCAGCAGGCGCGAACATGCATGGGACATGCGGAAAGCTACCTTCTAGTTTTTTCGTCTGAATTTGTTTGGTCGCAGTGAGTGCTATGTATAGGGAATTTGCATGGGTGACGTAACAGCTATCTAAACAGAACGGAAAGCCAAAGGGGCTCGACAAGGGTTAATTAAATACGAATGCAAACCTGTTTACGTTGCTTTTGGGCCTAAATATCAGACTGCCTGAGCGGCGAATTGAACCTGCGACCTTTGAAACCAAAAGCCGAAGTCCTACCGCTAAGCCATACTGACACGGCGAAATCAGCATGGGGGGGGGGGGGGTCTGACATTTAAGTCCGAAAGGCAACGTAAGTAGGTTTACATTCATATTTATTTACCAGATAATTACGTAAATATTAGTCGCTTGCCATTCGATTGTTGCTCTGGTTGCCTGGTTTTGTAATCGTAATAATAATAATAATAATAATACTAGAACGTTTGGTACCGTAGCACGCAGGTCAGAAAGTACCCTGAAAGGTATCTGATATCCAACCTGAAAGTTATAAGGTAAATCATATACTACTTCTGTACAAATTTAGTACTACTTCTGTGTTTTGGTTTACCTATTATGGCGAAATGACACTGTATTAATTGATCCCATTTCCCTCTTCCCGAAGGTAATAGCATAGACGGGCCATGCTGTCGACGTGCCATTAAGCCTCAATCTCCTCCTCCCCCCCCCCCTCCCCATGTTCGTATTAAGGTATAGTCTATACTAGATGTAGAAAGTAAAACGTTTGCAATGTTTTACCGTACCTTAGATGATATTGGAAATATTCGTTAATAACAGTGACAAACAGATTCTGGTAAAACAGTGCAGCGGTCCGGGTTGCCAGTGCACCACACATTACAGAGATGTTATTCAAACCCCTAATCTAAATCTTGTCATACATCTGTAGCTCCTGCAAAAATTGAAAAACACCGGACAGGAGGACAGACTTATCACAGACTTATCAGTCTTATCAGACTTAGTTGTGGGGAGAGAGGGGGGAAGTGCACTCCTAAAACCCTACCCTAAGTAAAAAGAGGGGAAGGGGGATTGAAGCTTTATGGCGCGTAGACAGCTAGGTCATTAGCGCCAACCTCAGTCACAGTGCAGCGGTCCGAAGTGAAGAATAAAGCCTGGCAAAAGTTGACAAATCAAGAAGTTACTGCAACCGAGAAATTCTGAAACCTGGCATTTTAAGTGTTTCAAAAGCCTTGAGTTGTTTTTACATGTACCCGAGAGGGGATTAAAACATCTGCCCCTTCGTGATGCCTTCGCCGAATTTTCAAACCCCCTTTGGGGGGGCGCCCCCCCCCCACCGCTACTGGAAGCGATTCCAATTATCACAAACAAAGTATTACTAACGGAGTTCTAGGTATGCAAACAATTATATACAGAATAAATTTGATAAGACTGTCTGGTAGAAGACGTACCCCCGTTGGAGGTTGTAACAGTTAATAATCGGGCCTCCACCGGGTTTATACCTGTTGCTCATGACATGGGGGAAATCATCACGTCCACGGTAACTAATTTCGTAATTAAGTTATTTTAAACACCTAAATTATTATATTTTTCATTTTAAATTAATTTCGAAAATAAAAACTAAAGGAATGAGTAAACAGTTTTTAATGAAATTACTGACCAGCACAAAGACAGTCGTGTGCATGTCATTTCAGTGTCTATAATTCGGTCCTTATAAATCGACACACCAGTGTGGCACGTTCCTCATCACTGAAGAAAATAAGAGGGAGGGGGGGGGGGAAGAAGGAGGAAATTGAGACTTAATAGCGCGGCGACAACTAGGTCACTAGCGCTAACCTCGGTCACAGTGCAGTGGTCCGGGATGCCACTACGTCACACATTACGGAGTTGATACACAAATCACAAATCTAGATATCGAACTGAAGAAAAAAAAAGAAGGTTACGAGAAAAAATAAGTTAACACTCAAGGTTAACTGGCAAAGTATCTGTCCAGACCTGCAAGCCAGGGTAGCGTGAGAGACTTACTGTACCAGGTTCTTTCAGCAGGTATGTGAACTATTCCATGTGTTTTCTGGAGAATAAGAATTGACCGAATAACTCCTATCGAAAGTTATCATAAAATGAAGCCCTTTTATTGATGGTCAAGGAAAAGCGCACAAATCAATAAAACACTAAGTAAAAGTAAAAAACACTAAGCAAAAGTAAAAAACACTAAGCAAAAGTAAAAAAAAAAATGGTAAAAACATTTGAATACAGCAGTAAGGTTTCACATGGACGAAACAGTACAGCAACACTGCAGCATATGAAACCTTACAGGATAGTTAATTTGTGTTCCCTTGCTGTTTTGACTTCGGATCAGTTAAACCTTACTGTAAACATCAAACGATTCGTTTTTGTTTTCTAACACCACTTTATTTTCGGTAAGGGACTGGCCTTACATTTTTTGGGGCGTTAAGGAGTACGGACCTGCCGTAAAGTGGAATTGTACCCCAAAAACATTCTCAACAAACTAAAGCAGTATGAATTTCAACACTTTCTCCTCCACCATTGCTTCGTTTCTAAAACTAGCTTGAAGTCTGCCAAAAAATTTATTTAAACGATTTTCGTACCCTCAGTATGAATCATCAACTTAAGCAAAGTCAGATTTGGAGGGCTGACTGTAGAGCGGCCAGCAGCTCAAGTGTCACCCGCGTCTGCCATTACTCTTTTTTTTTCCCTTTTCACAATATTTTCCTGCGTCTTATTTAAACTTTTCCTCCGCCATTTCCTCTCCAGCCCACCCTCACACGCTTTAACACCCTCCCTCCCCCCTCCCATTCCAGACCAGCATTGCGCGTGCCATGTACGCGCGCCCACCCCTCACCGACCTAACCTCTTCTAGAAATAACTCAACAGATAAGGCAACTAAGGGTTCGCCTTTAAAACAGCTGATATCATCGCAATACCCTCTTACAGCGGACGGACTAAGATGGAGGGTTACCACGTTCCACCACTCTGGGCCTCTTGTTGTACGGGTCTCCTTCATAACGGTTGGCCACTGGTTAGCACCGTCTACGACCAGAAATATTGCTGACCGAAACAGGGAGACAATAAGTGGCAGCACGGAGAAATGTGGCGCAGCAGGTGCAAAACACCCGGGGCCAAGAGGCTGAGCGCCCAAAAGAATCCTATAAAATTCAAATATGCACGTAAAAATTAACGTATAACGTAAATCACGTAAAAAAAAACTCAAAGATACCCCTCCAAACAGAGACAAATTTTTAGGTGCTTAGGTTCTCATTCCTTGATTTTATCAGTGGTACATATCCTCCCCTGGTCCAATGAGGAGTTACCCCCCCCCCCCCCATTAAAAAAGTGGGTGGGGTATACCCCCCTCCCTTCCCACCACACACACCACACACACTTTCGGCCATGTTATTTTCACACGCTTTATTTCTATCCCGTCATAACAGCCGGGTGTCGCAGCAGCATCTACTGTTAAGATTCGTTTTCAATCAATATTCAACCGTTCATAAAATTATAAACTAAAACATATTTTTTTTTTGGTATTTTTCTAGATTTATGTGTTGTGTTGCCTGTTGACGGGTTGTGTTGTGTTGTGGTGACTGATGGTGTGTTGTTACTACATAATAAATACACAGATTTATTATAAATAAATATCCCCCCCCAACAAAAAAAATGCCAGTGAGGAGTTGCTCCTCACTGACCCCCCCCTAGACCTCCCTCTGTGCACCGCTGATTTTAATGGTCTTTTGCAAACATTTTGGTGGCACTCAAAAATCAACTGGATAAGTCATTCTGTATATCTTATAGAAAAAGAAAATTGGAAATAAGCCACCAGCGAAAATTATACACTAGAAATAACGTAGTTTAGTAAGCCACCTTTAGGCACTTACGTTTCGTCGGAGTGGCATGGCCCAGATTCGAACCAGCTACCCAGTTCGTCCCCAGATCACTTTCATAGCGATTTGTGTCTATGTATATCTTATAGGCAGCGATTAGAGCATTTTGGCAATGAATATTTGGAACTTAGACAACTCCGGGTCTAACCTTTTCCATCTTACACGGTCTTGTTAACATTAATTCGAATCCTTTCGTCAATATTTGCGTAAATTAATATACTCGGGGTTATTCACTTAAACTCACTGTAGCTGTAATGAAAAGGGTCTGTGCAAAATACTTTTTATCAAACCGAGTGGTAGAGCCGTGAAACTCCCTTCCATCTGGGCTGGTGACGTCAGCCAGAACCCATCAATTTAAACGAGGCCTAAAAATGTAAACCTTTCTGGTTTTTTTTTTAATATTTTGTTCTGACACTTCTCCATTAGTTATATTGTTGTATTTGTATTCCTTGTTTTGTTCTTCGTGATTACCAATTTCACTATGTTTTTCATTGTATGTAATAATATATGCAATAGTAATATAATTGTGTGTGTAATAATATGGCTGCACATTTTGTGTTATTTTTTAATTTAATATATTTTTGTATATATACTTGCAAATAATTGTAATTTAGAACAGGTGTAAGTGGAACTCAGAGCTTTCCCTTACTGTTTCCTCTTGACACGTTTGATGGCGATAAACTATATTTCATCTTATTTTATCTTATCTTAACGTATCGTATCCCATCTTAAGTGAACTTATTTACACATCTATCGAAAAATAGCGTAAAACCACGGTCTAAAGTGTTTAGTCGTTGGGTAGGGTGAGGATAGGAAGGTAACCTTTGGGTTAGACGGTTAAAACGTTGGAAAAAAAATGTCATTAGGGCACAACGAACAACCTAACTTGTACTCGTTGTTTATTTCTCCAGACCTAACGTGACCCCCCCCCCCCCACTTCAAGTCCATCATACATTTCACTCCAATGTACCTTTGCATTATTCCTTTTTACAGTTCCCTAATAATTAGATCCTAGGAATTTATGACTGGAATTACTTAGCAAAATTGTCCTCTTTTTCTTTTAGCGTTATGAATATGACTCGGCGCGTGTCTCCTGTCACCATTTGAAAATTGCAACACCGACGGTACTACATTCGAATATGTCGTTGCATGGTTATTGGTTGTGTTTCCTTTGGGGACTTCTACTTTAAGCTAAACAGTTGTAACAACGGTTTCGCCAGTGCACATTGGCAATTTCATGATTTTAGATTAAATTTTTTTTTTTAGAAGATTACCTTTTTATTACTTCACCCCCTTGATGAAACGACACGACTTAGCGAAAGGAATGGACTAGCCACCCAAGGAATGAGCCTAACATTTATTCGTGGTGCTTAGACAACCAGAGGTTCGTTAGGGGGAGTTTACTTTGGACACTGATAGAAACCAAACTACCTTCACTTATCAAAAAGTTATGCCTGGGCATAAAATGAGGACATTATGCACCTTGCCAGTCGCGTGCACAACTGTTAAACGTCTAATGAACTTGAATGCTGACGACACACTACGTGTGACCTAAATAACGGCTTCAGTGAGTTATCTTCATGCCAGTGGAGGAGTGCAGAGTAGGACTGGCGAGGAAAAGACGCTTGTGCCATTTGGAGGGATGACAGTGGTCGCATGGGGGTCTTACCATTTAAACTTTCTTATACATCTGATATAATAGTGGTGCATGCCTGACCTTCAACCATCGCTTGGTGGTCTGAGGAAGTGTTATAAACTCCCCACGCAAAATCCAGGCCCGAGTTCAGATGTTTTCGCTTGGTTTAATATTCGGCTGTCATTTCCGGATTTAGTGTCCATTTTAAAACGGCTTCTATATTTTAAGGATCGCCGTTTGGTTGATTTTTCACAGTTTTATTGAACCATTTTGTTGAGTGGAATGAGGGGGGGGGGAGAAATGGGGAAAGAGAGAGAGTGGAATGAGGGGAGGGGGTGGGAGCAATTTGTGCCTGAAAGAAATAGTCACCAACCGAAAACAATCCGAAATAGGGCACTCATTTTTCTTCAGTGGATAAAGTACCCAAGGGGCGCCAGAAGTATGGCAACCAAATTGTCTGTGCCATGGCACAAAGGCACTATGACTAGTCCGAGCCTGGAGGAGTGGCCATAGCAATAAAGGCGCTGTGTCATTGATCTAGCGACAGATTGGGCTCCCATTGGATATGGCCATCCGGCGAGACTTGTTTTCAGTAGTAATTTCTTCTAACCCTGGACTGTATCCTGACCTATTTCACCAGAAAAAGAATGAGCCTAGACGTGTAAACAAATCCTGGTATTCATCACGTGAATTAGTGAACAACTTGGAGGTAGTTCCATCTGGACGTAACGCGTCATTTAAGTTAAACGGCGATTTGATTCCTCAGGCTAGAAAAAAAAAGTTGAAAATATAAGCAAAGATCAATCAGGTCGAAACCTTAAATCTTACAATGAATTTCCTAAGTTCATTTTCAATTCGGAAAATAGTGTTGATAATACGGCACTTTAACATCGTACTGAACAGTGTATAAAGACAAATGAGATCAAACTTGAAGTTTCAATCACGGTCCCGAACCAGTAAACGACCTCAAACCCAAGTTTAACCAAGTAAACTCTAAACTACTTAAAAAAAATAATAAAAAGAAACGGTCCCCTCTTCAGCTTCTTTCTGGTTATACATGCTCAAAACGAAAATCTACAGTGCAATAATCACTTATGAAAGATTATAGTATCTACAGCTCGCCATCAATCATACAAGTAAAGTGAGCATGCCCTGATGCATGAAAGACACCGAGGATGGGGTAAGCTGCTTTTATCATATAGGGAAAGGAAGAGTGTAATATTGTGCAGACCATGCAACAAAAGGGGGTGCACCAGTAAGTCCACTAAAGCAATTAGGCTAAGCAACATGAATTGTTACATTTTAAGCATGCAATTGTGCCTCTTTGGAGTAGGATTTAGAGCTGGAATTAAATCTATTCTTATTGGTATGCGTTGATATTATGTATGAAACCTGGGCCGGCTTGTTAGCAACGAAATTACAATGAGTAGCTGCCGATCTTACACTGAATCGACAATTATAATAATAATAATAATCATAATATTTTGCCTCAGGAGCAGCCGAAAGCGAGGACAACAAAGCTAAAAGCGAAATCACCAATAAAACTGGATGGGATATTTTTTCTGACTTGAAAGGCCAGACATTTCGGGACGGCCTTGTTGCAACTGCCAATCCCTGCTCCAATCGAAGATATATTTAAGATCAAGCGTGGTAGAATATGATGGTGAAAGGTCATTAATGGGAGCACCCATCTTTATATCGTCAGCGAACTTATATTGGAAAGAGGCACCCTCACGACACTGTAAATCGTTGATAGAAACAACAAAAAGCAGCGAGCCCAATACTGAACCCTGTAGAACTCAACTCCGGATTAAAAAAGAAGTCGAAACCGAGCTGTTGATTGATACACGCTGAGTCCTATCCAGACGGAAGGACTCATGCCGCATCAGAAATTTTCCACCATATACCACTCTCTAATTTATAAAGTAATTTCAAAAGTACAGTAGATTCGACAGATTGCTGACGTTAGAAACAAGTGTTAGGTAAATGTGATCAGCTAAAACATATGACCAAAAGTTATCTTGGTAAAATGTATCTCTTTCCCTGGTAGCAGGTACGCCACATTTGGAATCCCCCATTTTCAAGTCCTGGAAAAGTCTGGCTGTAGGAGAAGCTAACTATTAATAACACGCTCAAAGCTGCCTTCAAGTCCTCGTTCTCTTCATTCACCTCTCCGCTCCGCACTTCGTCCACTCCACTTCGTGAATGACTTCATTGTGTCGAGGACTCATCGCACTTGTTTAGTGGAAACCAGCAACGGACTCGGGCTGAGAGGAAGGCTGCTTTTAAACGACGCTTAGCTTTGGAAATGTTTCACATCTCTTAAGTCTAAGTGCCCGTGCAACGACTTAGATAAAGAAGCAGGCGGATGCCTTGACCCATAGAGAGGATTACGCCCTTAACGGCATTTGAACTGCCGTGGTCGTACGTTACACCGCTAAGGAGTGAATGTGAAAGTGTTCTACTAGTTATCTAAAGCGTTGATGTTTGGTTTTGAGCCACGTACCATTATCGTGCCCTGTCACTGTGATGTAGCCTACCTAGTTTAGTCATTGATTTGCGAGCCTTCTTCTTAGCACTGGCATGCCATTTCACAGTGCGGCATGAGTTTTAATGTAAGGATATCAGATACGCTACTACGCCAGATAGTACAAAGGCGCGTTTACTATGCAACGAATCGCTTTTGCATTCTCGCAGCTGAAATAAAATGGCGATGGAAAAAGTGTCGTTGCCATGGTAACGACGCTTCCTGGAATAGCTAAATCCGACTTCATTTGAGCAAATGCTGCAGTCTTATAATTCGTGGCAGTAAGATAAAGAATTCCGCTTGATGAAACAATTTCTCCAATCACTACTAAACTCAATTACCGACTCGCTTCGTTGCGAGCTGCTAGCAGAGCTAAAACCGCCGCCATGATGGAATTTCGGATAATATCCAGCTTCTAGCTGCGAAATTGCAAAGGCGAGTCGTTGCGTAAACGAGCCCTAACTTCTGATGGTAAACTTACAACGTCAACTCTATTCAACGTAGACTGGTCAGTAAGGGGGCACATGCACACACAATTTAAAGGTTTCACTGTGTGTGGGCGAAATGGAAGGAATGATTTAAGCGGAACAGCACGACAACACACTGGTTATTTGTGCCCATACGTTGAATAATCCAGTTCTTTTTTGGTCACCAATACATTGCAGCTGAAAAGCTACATATAAATTACCAGTACACACAAATGGGAGAGCGAAAGTGGTGACAACACAGAGCACAAACCAAGCAGATGTGGCTGAAGTGCCACAGAAAATATGTGCAGATGTGGCTGAAGAGCTGCAGAGAATAAATGCCGAAACTGCGGCTAAATAATAAAGAGCCACAGACAACAAACCTAAGACAAAATGAGGCTTTGACCAACGTCTATTTAAATTGGAGAGTCATTATTTGAATTTTCCAGCCGTTGCTATACCAGGTATGAACATTTTTTCCCCTTTCAAAACTCGGTGTACCTGGAACTAAAACCCATGCCAGCAGATGACAGTCTGAAAGCCTGCAAGCCTGTCAGTTTGTAAGTCGACTAGCGTATGCACCATTAGGGTGGAATGAAAAAATAAAGTTTTCGAAATTCAAAAATGTCGTGGTTTGAAAAAGTTGTCAGCATCACTACCACGCGCAAAAAATGTTATCACTCTGAGGTCATTTCTCGAGGCGCCCCAAAGCAATGGTGCCCAGAGGGGAGGGGGGTTTGTGAGGAGCAACTCCTCAGTGGCATTTTACGGGGGGGGGGGGGGGGGAAATATCGATACATTTATTACGTAACAACACATCACCAGTCATCGCAACACAACATAACTCGTCAGCCGTCAACACAACACATCGATCTAGAAAATCACACAAAAATTATGTTTTAGTTTAAAACTTTGCATGGGTGAACATGAATTGAAAAAAAAAAAAACAGAACAGTACATGCTGTTGTCACAGCACCAGGTGTTGTGACAGGATAAAAACAACGCGTATGAAAATAACATGGCCGAAAGTGAGTTGTTGTGTTGGTGGGGGGTGGGGGGGGGG
>JAHWFP010243865.1:0-14778 GCA_023313725.1 Lithobius niger
TTTGTGGACCACCCTGTATAACTTGCATTTTAAATCAAATGTTAAGGCCTGGATGGATAAGAAAATTGCTGCTTTCTGGTCACTTTTAAACATAATGTGAAGGTACAGTATGCGACAGAGAGTTTGTCCATTCAATAATGAAAATTTCAACAATGAACTCTACATAATACTAGAGGCCGTGCTTTCAGAGTGGTCGCAACCTTGTTATAAAGAACGTTAGAAAAATTAAATAGCCTGTAAGCGGGTCTCTATAAATTCTTAGTTCTTGCATAAACGAACTCATCGTAGCGGTGGTGGACTGCAGCGAAAGCCAGTGTTATGCAATCTAAATGGAGAAAAACAAATTCACTTATGTGGCCAGAATAATACGAAGTTGTTTTTATTCGTTTAGTACCATACAATAGTCTTCATTTCAGTCAGTGTGCTTAACCCTTGCGCTACGGTCTCGTAACGGACTTGTAGAAAAAATTCATAGCTTTTCACCTACTTGACGTAAGAGTATGAAACCTGTCATTTTTTTTTCTTAATGATCTGGCCTTCATATCCCATTTTTAGTTTTACTATAATTGGTTGGAAGTTTTCGATCTGACCTGTAGAAGAGCTGTAAACCATTATTAAACAGCGGGCGCATTTGGGCGCACCCGTCCTTAAAGGTTTAATAATCCGACTTTATTTTAGGCAAACCAAACACTTAGTGAGTAGAAGGGATTGGATCACTATAAAAAAAATGGCTTTGATATGATTCACCCAGAGCAGATTGAAGTTTTCCTTAAGTTGCAACACAATTTCTACCTATAAAATGTTTAGCATTATCATACTCTTATTACAATTTAATTATTAACGTCGTTTCATTTATTGTTAAGGAATTTTGTCGGTAATAAAAAAAAAATTAAAAAAATTTGGTTTACATATGTGAATTTCGTATTGTTTTCTTTACCAAAGCTCGGTTTACTTTGTAGCTTTATGGTTATGTTTTTAATAATCTATGGTAACTTGCGTAAAGCTTACTGCTTCTCAGCGCATACAATACCCTACTTCTGTCCACGAAGTGCGAGCTTCGTTGTTAGCTTCCATTGTTGCATGGACAAACTTGTCGCCTACTGTAAAGCATGTGGGTGTCTTATATCAACGTATTCTTATCTTTGCATCTATTGTAAACATCAGTATTTTGTGCAGAAAACTTGTAGTTTGCATGCACAAGTTTTTATTTTTAAGGGCCGGTTTTTCTTTCTGGGGGCGGCTTGCATCTGCAGTTTTCTTTTTCCATGTTTTTGGTCTCCCGAGTTAGACTTTCTTGGTTTTGTATCAAGCGTAGTTTAGCCTGCGTGCTTGGCATTAACCAACCTACGTAATATGAAGTTTGCTTCTAACTGTAAATTAATGTCAATTTTTCTGTCAGCATGTACCTTTTGAATATCCAGTACCTGGTGGGATGGTTCCTGGAAAAACGGTGTACGTGTCTGGAAGGCCAACACCATACGCAGAAAGGTACCTTGTAGGATACACTTGCTGTAAATCTGATTCTTACGGTTTTTTTTTTTTTAAATCACCGCTGAAGTGTCGAATGTTGTCTTTATCTTTCAGATTCCACATTAATTTTATTTGTGCAGTAAGCTATCGAGGACCAGAGACCATTGCTCTTCATTTCAACCCCAGGTTTTATGATGGAGAAAATGCTGTTGTTCGCAATGCTCTTATTGATGGTGGTTGGGGAGCAGAAGAGCGCCAAATACCAGTCTTCCCCTTTGCTCGCAACACTCCTTTTGATATAAGTATTCGCTGTGATACTGATAAATTTGCAATAACCGTTAATGGTACGCATTTGTGTAACTATGCTCATCGCTTACCTTTTAATTACATTGATAAGGTTGCAGTGGAGGGTGATGTTGCTATTACAGCTATAATGTTCCAGTAGGTTATAAACCTTGTATAAAGTTAGCCATTGAAATGCCATTAACTTCTGTGAATCTGGTTTCTCACTAAAATATTTACAGTATTAACTCTTAATGCTTAAAAAATGGCTAACTTAAAGAAAGATGCAGCTATGTCACTAGGGTTTGCTTTTTTGTCACAAGCCAAATTGTTTTAAATGTTAAATTAAGATGTCTGTACAATGTGCGCACGTATTGGCCAGAGCTAGGTAGAATTAAATTTAGACTGGTTGGAAATCTTGTATGGTTAGCTACCCTGATTGCCATCCTCTTAAGATTCAAGGGGCAGCAGCTACTACCATTCCTTAGCCACTGTTCATATGATACAGTATGCCATATAAGGTACATCCTACACCAGCTAGTCAAAGCACGTGAGATGTGCAAAAGTTCCTGTGTGCGTGGCACATCTCTTAAAATGGCACTACTTAACCTGTAATTGCATCTGCCCATGAACTGACATGCTTTAAATAGTATTAGGCCTACACAGTTTGTTTTCTAAGTGTGTTAACTGAGTTGAAAAACATTTTCTTGCGTGTTAAACAAATTTCCAGTATCTAACGCCATATGAGATTAAAATGTACTTCTATGGGAGAGCCCGATCTGAACTACTTTTTACTCTGCATTTGAAAATATTTAGATTTTACCATTTACTGCCATGGAAGCTTTTACTAAAAAAACATGTATACAAATTATTGCCCACTTAATTGTACGTTGTGAAACGACGCAACTTCCTTACGGGCGAATCTTGGCGTTTAATTCTTAATTAATCATGAAAATAACTTGTGTATAAAATTTGTGTACAGGATTGTTATTAAATTATTTCGCAAAACTGTTGTGGTTTGTGATTTCCTATGTTTCGTTCTAAAATTTTCCTACTCACCTGTTCTCTTTCCCCCCCCCCCAAAAAAAAAAAATTATAGCCCTGGGGTTAATGTGTGCACTACACTAATGACATAACTTCAAAATGGTCAAGCTATTATTTACACCATTGGAAAAGCTTTGGAGCACTGGAATGTCAGAAAGGCAGTGTTATTTAATTTCACTGGTTGGTTTTTCGATTTACTCCTAAAAAAAATGCTCCAAATGCGCTCCAATTGTTGTACAAAAAATCTACCAGATTTTCGATTCCATGCCGAATGCTAAGCCAATTTCAAGCATCAGGAGCTTCACAAAACAGATTTCTTGTATGCAAGTCCATTACATCACATTTACTGGGGTAGGGTGTGTCAAGGCCCAAGTGTACAAAACTATGTGACTTGATACAGCAGCGTTCAAGAATAATGCTATCAGTTCCATAATGTTTGACAATACTACTTAAGTGTGAAATCGAAAATCGGCTAGGCAGTTTAGTAAGTTATTAGTTAAATTTCACCACAGTAGGAAAAGAGCCTCAAATTCAAAGGGAAACAATATTAAATGTAATTGTTCAAATTTTCGACAGGCATATTGACTCTGTGTAAAGTCCTGCCTTCTTCATCAGGCAACACTACAAATGCTGCTTACAATAAATTTATGTAGTTCTAACGCACCAAGTTGTCGGCAAAATTTGGAATTCCCACACGTAATGCACTGTTGCCTGTTATTCACAAGGTCACTGCTAGCTTTACTGCTCTCGTCCGCCTCTGTGCCTCAAATGTGAAAGCAGTTTTCCAAAATGTTTACTATACTAGGTTGATAATTTCTGGATTTGAGGCTAGCTAGAACGAAAGAGCAGTAAAGCAGTGGTGACCTTGTAAGGAACAAAGGCAACAATGCGTCAATTCAAATGCCAACAACTTGGTGCGCTAGAACTATGTAAATTTATAGAAAGCAGTGTTTGAAGTGTTACCTACATGTCAGGAGGGTGTTGTTCTTATTGCTGGTTCTGAACCCAGTTAACATTCCAAAGCTGAAAATGTGGGGATTGCACGAGGTGTTTTTATAGCCGAAGAAAATAAACATTACCTGTTTTTATAGCAGATTTCCCTGCTGGGCTCGTATTATACTGCGCATGACCAGAAGCGGGCGAGCCTTTATAAGCTCAGTGCAGTGGATCTAATGCCATTTTTCTCCTAGGGCGTCCACCTCGTGTGATCGCCTGTGAGGTATCCCCATCGATCCTACGCCTCCAATCCTGATCTGCGGATTCATCAACCCTCGCTTTCTTCCACGTGTCGCACCACAACCGCTATGAAATCTAAGAGTGGCACTTTTAACTCCCGGTACTCCTGCTCTTTTTTGTGGATATTTCTACCAGCCCTGCAGACCCACTCCCTGTGCCGGCTCCGCTCTACGGAAGCAGTCCCTTCCCATTCATCAGTAGGAACCCAGGGTTCATACAAAACCTGGAATACCTGGAGAACCTGGAAATCTTGGGGAAAATGAAAATGGAGCCAAAGTCTCAGGGAAAACTAGAATTTGTTTGAAAAGACAAGGAAATTTAAATAAATGCCTGTCAGACCAGTAAGTTGCATTGAATTAGCAGAACCGAAACAAAATCCTAGGCTAGTAGCACATATTTTAATTTGTGGTTTAATGCGTCAAGTATTTGAAATGTAACTTCAATAAACCAAATCTTAGGAGTGCCAATACTGTGATGAAAATGCGTTTAGTCCTATCTGGACTAGCTTCTAAACAGCTATTTTCTGGGATGTTGGGATTGTTTTCGTACAAATATTAATATAAACATTGGCTCTACTTGTAAGCACCTGGAAATTGCCATTGGATGCACCCAGAAATGGCAGGGAAGTTGAGAATTAAATTGTCCGAACCCTGGAACCTTTTCTACACCGTTTTCAGTCCCATCCAGGAATCCAATCCCTTCACCTTCGGATGCTCCCGTTCTGCCACAAGGAGCGATTCGTCTCCACATCTCGTAGCGCGTGCCGCCTAGGCGCATGGGACGAACCTCGTTATCACGAGTCAGCCTGCGCAGGTACCTCCTCTCCCATTTCCCGGCAGAAGAGGGGGGGGGGGGGCGTTTAAGCCTCGTGGCCAAACTTTACCTCCACCTCCACTACTTTGACCAGCAGCGTCGATCCCTTTGGGATCAGGACCAGCATCTCCTCTCTTCGCACCCACTTTCACTAAGGCTTCCAAGACCCTTCCCAACATTCTCAAGGAGCTTCTGTAATCCAACCAACGGTCCGATAATCTGCTGCTTGTCCGGACCAGCGCCACCGGCTCCTGTACCACAATCCTCTTCGTCATCTGATTTAATCAATCTACACTGCCCTAAAAGGGAGGACCGCAACTACGAAATTAGTTACACCCTTCTCTCACTACTACGGTCCCCGGACTACCTCTCACTAGATTATTCTCCAGTTGTTACCAAGCGCAAGCCGCCACCCCTTCCCTGGCATCACGTCCTTACCACGCACGCCTCCGGCATCTCAACAACCGGCCACCATTATTGGATCATTCGATCCCTCCAAGCCATCCTGCTCCCATGCCGTAACCCTTCCGGCAGCTTTCACCTCACCAGTGCTACTAGCTATGGAAACACGCCTCTATCCGCTACACTTAACCTCGAGCCTTCGCCTGATTCACGTGCCTACGCCGACCATTTTCATGTTACCCTGGCATCGCCTCCGTCTGTTATCATTGGCAAACTTTTAACCCGTGCTCGTATGTTTCACTCGTTACCGACTTCGTCAGTTCAATGGCTCGCGAGCCCACGCCTATCCTCAAAACCTACTAGAAAACCCGGTATACTCGTCAATCGCCATTACTACTACCCCACTTAGGCGCCTACGCTCCGTCTTACGACAGTCTTTGCCTGTCAACAAGCGGTCCATTATACACCCCTCCACCCAGTCCTAATTCCTAGTTCTGCCACCGCGAGCGCCATGGTTGTCTTCCTCACCTACCTTTCTCGCGCTTCACATCCTGTCTCTTCTTTGTTATCTACGACGCCATATCCGACTCCTTTTCATCCGAAGATCCTGTTCCAACGGTCTTCCCGAATGTGCCATCTCTGACGCCTTGTTCATGCTTAGGATTCGGCAACAGGACTAGTAAGCTCGATCCTCATCCATGCTGCCAGTATCACCGGCAGTGTGATGGGATCGCTAAACAATGTAGGATTTGCGTTTATATTCCCCCAGATAAATGGTGGCTCGTAAGGAAAAGACAAGCCCTTTCCCGTCAACAAGCAGCACGAGCCGCAAAACAGAAAGCCCTTGAATTGGCCTCGGCTCTCTTCACACGCCGTTCCTCCTGTGACCACCACAGTACCTTCACATGAATGAAAACTAGCCCATCCTGACTCTACCAAACATAAGGTTGCTTCCCCTAAGAAACAACACACGGACAGCTCCAGACTTTCCGATCCTCTAGCCATTGCCGGGACCTCCGGCTTTGTCCCGAAATCCAGTGTTCGCTCCCGCGATCCGCACCTAAAATTGAGGTGGCTTGTGTTCCCCGTGCGCTGCATTCCCACAGTGTTCCTTTCAAAGTGACCTTAGGGTCTACACATCCTACTCCTCGTGAACCCCCTGTGCATCAGCCTCCGCTAGCCCCAAGTAGTGTTCGCACGATCCCGCATGTGATTCCCGGCTCGGTCGATCCACCATCTCATCAACTGGCTCCTCCAGCACCTGCCTCTCCCATAGTACACGAAGCTTCCCTCATCTCGCCTGTCGCCACTCCGCCTTCTTCCACGCTGCCAAGATTTCCCAGTGCTTTGGTGATTCACGGAGCCTTAACTCGCGGCTTGCAGCTATCCGTTCGCGACCTCGAACGTGTGGACTTTACATTAACTGCGTCCTAGACGTAGCCGAGTCTTTCTCCACTGAGCTTTCTTCACTCCGCGCTGCCACCAACACGCCGGCCCTTCAAGAAGCAGCAGCAACAGCTTCTGGCCTTCAGGAAGAAAATGCACGCCTCCTTCAGCTCAACTCCGCACTCTCCAATGAATTAGAAACAATAAATCGCCGCTACTGCACACTACGTATTAACTATGCCCTACTCAAAGCCCACCACAAGAAATGGTCCTCGCCCTTACCTTCATCACCTTCATGGCGGGCATACTATTATGCACGATCCCGCACGTTCGCCTCACTAACTTCTCAACAGGCCCAGGCATCCCCAACCCTTCAGGACCTTCACCACGCCGCTTCCTCACCTAGGACATCACCATTCTTTGATCCATCTGCCACCGCGCGCCAGTCCCTTTCTCCGAAAATCGATCCTCCATCACAACTCTCCGACTGGCAGGATGCATCAGCCTCCAGTAACTTTTCCGGGATCTCGTCATAATCCGTATGGCAGTATGACGATGCCCCAGGAATCGTTCCTGTCTTTTATGGGATCACTCTCTATCCGCCATATCTTCAAGAGACCCTCCATGCTTCCCCTGCCGAAAACGGGCCAAGGGTGTAGCATTAGGGTTCCGCATTCTCCAATAAGTCGACACTTCACCTCTGCAGTGATCCTATAGACTTTGGCTCCCTTCCACGTGGATCCTACTCCATGGCCCAACCTTCATGATTGAGCTATGGACTACTCGCCCTCGTGCATTATTTTATTCTTCGGTTATCCAACAAGTTAAACCTATTAATCTTTGAATGTTTATATTCTCATGTCTCGCTTGCAACGTACTACTACCCTATCCATCGAACTGTCTTCACTTCATCCTCACACGTCACTTCCCATCAACATCACGCCAACGCCACTCGTGATCCTTTTGGGCCTACTCATTCCTCATCCTAAGCAGTTCCGACACACGCCTACCCTCACATCTCTCATTTTGATGTTACGGCTTGACTCATGTGTACGCTGACTTTTCAACTTCTGAAGTCCTTCTCTGCCCCGCCTATGAACTTCCAACCCGTACCGACTGCATCATCCGGCACCAACGCTGGCTCAACCGATCCACTTCTCCAATCACTACAATTCATCAATCCCTACAAGGTAAGCGATCTCTTGCTTAAAATCTGCTTTGTACCTTGTACCTCGAGGTATATGACACCCTGTTGCGAGTGCTGTGTCGGTAACCGAAACCGAACCGCAGTTTCGGTTTTTACTCCAAAACCGAAATCGAACCGAACATATTTTAAAAAACCGGTTTTTATTTCGAATTTTTTAAAAGCATATTTGAAGAAGTTACGTGACAACTATGCGTAAATATGTGCAAATGATGGTGCAAGGACAGTCGAACTAGAATTTATTCTTTGAAGAAACAAATAAATAAAATAATATTATCGCAAACAAACTAATTGACGTCTTTGAATGGCGTCAGCAATCGGTGACAGCCAGAATGACGAGCCTGCGCAACTTCGTCTTATTGTTGAATGATCAGTCGCACAACACTTTGCCAACATTTATACCTCTAAGCAATAAGCATAAGCACTAAATATAAACAGTAAAGGTATTTAAGCCAAGTGGGATTGCTGTACTTTTTCCGAAATGACTTTTGCTTTCATCTTTCTCGCATATTTTGTACTATCGCTTGCTCCTCATCATTCATTCACCAGGAATAGTGTGTCGATTAACTACGTTTTGTTTTCTATTATTAAACAAGTACCGAACTACATTATGGCTCATTTATTCTATTTAGTTGTTAAACTATTAAAAAAAAAAACGTGCGTCGCCTATGTTGCTTTTGTTTCAATTCAAAATCTTAGAAGCTAAGCCAAAATCCAAGCCGCTCGCGTTCCTGGAGAAACAATCGATGAAAACTTCTATACATTCGTAAAACTTCAACACACCGTCGGGCGTGGAGACATAGCATTTTTTGAATTTTTATAAATCATTATTTAATAAATTTATCATATAAACAATGGATTCTCATGCAGAAGATGCTTACAAAAGACACATGATATTGTTGGCGGTGTGTAAAAATATTTTTCAAAAGTTGATAACGTTGCCAAATGCATTACTTGTGAAAATGGTTTTTTTTTTGTGGGGGGTGGGGGAAGAGTTGGGGAAGGAAAAAACCGTAACCGATACCGCGATCTTTATTCGTAAAAAAACCGAAACGATTCATAAAAAATGAAACCGACACAGCACTAGTTGCGATTATTACAAAAAAAAAAAAAAACACCAGAAAAGACCCTAACACAGAGTTCCACTACCAGCCTGATTTGCACTCCTGCTCTCCTTAACTTTCAGTCTGTCAACAAAATTTGGAATCTCATCCCCAATCTCTCACTAAGAGCCTATCCCTTCCTTCCGGCCTGGATCTGGCGCTCCTACCTGGCCGCCCTATTTCTACGCGTGAGAAGTTGGTTGGGCTATACAGGGTTGTCTTCACCGAGACTTGTTCCTGGGGACGCTGGCTCGTACTGCGGGTGACTCGAACCTAGCCCTCCTCCTAGGTGAGGAAGTCTGCTATAAAAACAGGTAATGTACATTTTCTTTGGCTATAAAGTGACTAAAATACAGGGCCTGCACCTGGTTGATTTTAGTTTTTATTGCCTTTAGAAAATATAAATTACCTACAACCCACCCATCCTCCCCTCTACGAACTAGGTTGTAGAAACTAGGAGAAAGAGCATTAGATCCGCAACGCCGAGCTTATAAAGGCTCGCCTGCTTCCAGTCATGCTCAGTATAATACGAGCCCAGCAGGGAAGGCAACTTCTAGGGGAAATCAATGCTGAAATGGGAATCTGCTATAAAAATAGGGAATGATACTTTCTAAAAGCAATAAAAACTAAATCAACCAGGTGCAGGCCCTGGTATTTTAGTCTTTTTATCGAGCTTCGCATTGTGATGGGTGTTCAGAATATTATTTCTTGTTTTGCCAAAACATATTAAACTGATAATTTTAGCATTACATTGTCCTCAATTAAGTTTCCCTGAAGGTTTTTCGGTTGTGTGTATCCGCCTGCTTGGATGATCCCGCTGCGCCTGCGCGGCGCAGTCCTCCTCTATATAAAGCGGCAGCATGGCCGATGTCGGCATTCATTTTCCTCCAAGAGGTTCCTTCGTTCGTCGGATTTGGGATTCGCCTTACGCGACTTCTTCATGGCATCTACTGAAGACGTCGCCACCCATGACGGCCTCTCGGCCATTGCTCCGACTTCGGATGCTACGCTCCCGCCTGCTCACCTGCCTGCCCCTCACGTCCACCGTGCGACGGGTCTCAACCGGGATGGCCTTGTCGCGAATGACGATGACGACTCACCACTTCAAGACGGTCAACACACCCCGCCTCTGCCTGAGATCTCTGCTTTAGAAGACCTTCGGCAAGCCAAGGCGCTCTTCCGGGAAGCGAAACGGAAACTCCGTAATGCTACATCTCAACAGGGTTTGTCCAGCACAAACTCTCCCCTTGACCTGTCATCAAAGTCATCTCGTCGTGACTACAGCATAACTTGCAGCGAAGCCCACAACTTAGTTGACTCGGTATTTCGCCAACATGCAAGATCAACCCCCATGCCTCTAACTTCTTGCACCAAATCTGCACGACGTGCTGACACTCAGGAATGGGTCACCTCAACGACAAGTCGCGGCAGCCACAAATGTCACTCGCCCGCCCCTCCCCTGGGAGCTAAGAAACGTAGATTCTCCACACAGCCGGTTGTCGCGACACGTTCCGCATCTGCCAAACGTATCCAGTTTACGGATGACAACACGGAACACCCAACCATATCCCTCGCCTCTCTACTCAAGACGGTAGAAGAAATGGTTCCAGATTGTTTTCTGTACAAACCGTCTCAGTCCGCCGACACCCCAGTTATCAACTGTGGCCTCAAGACCGGCTTCGGATTTGCCCTTCGCGACAAAGACGCAAAGCCCTGCAGTCTCCTGGGACAGTCGACAACGCTTCTTACATGCCTCCTCCGGAACGGAGGCACTCTATTGGGCAAGGGTGAACCTCTACAACTTGATATTGAACTGCCTGCACCCCGACCCGGCCGTGAATTAAGCTTTTTTTCCGTGAATCAAGCTTTTTTCCGTGCCTTTGGTGACAGTGCCACAAATCCAAGAAATTTCGACACCTACTCAGAATGCGAATTTCTATGTAGTGAAGTCAAGATGGATTTCGGCTCTGCTCTCATCATCCCCAAGCGAATTGAGGTTCCTTCCTTCGTCCTTTACGACAACGACAAGTGCTTACGCACGAGTCTACGTGCCGCCTCCCAAGCCGACGTTCTGAACACTGCAGTCAACACACTATGCGAAAAACTCGCTGACGATGCCAGTCCCGAAGAAATCCGCAATCTTTCGTCACTCACCACCCAACTCTTTCAAAAGGCAAGTTTTGCCACCTACCACTCCCTAAATTGGGCAACTCGGGCTTTATTTTACAACACACTCCTGTTGAGAGAAGCAGCTCTTAAGTCCGCCAACAACTTAAATGAGTCAACCAGACGCCGACTCCGGAACCAGCCACTTCACGGGTTAGACACCCTTTTCCGTGGCCGAATTCCAACCCTGGCGCCTCATCTCTCGCAAACCCAAGCCCTTTCGTCAAGACAAATCATTGTTTCGATCTAACAAAACAAGCAAACACCGAATGCCTCCAGAAGACTGGAATAAACCATCCAACGCATTAAAATCCCCACGGAAGGATAACCAAAAGAACCAACTCTTTCGGCCTGATCAACAAACTCGCTTCCGTCCCAACAAAAGCGAGCCGCAACCCCCTACCGCCGCCTCTGTTACTCATCACCCAGCGGCCGCAGCTCCAACCGGAAACAATGACTGGCCCCGGCTCTCCTGCTTCCCGGTCGGTGCAAGACTTCCTCACTTCTACCCAGCATGGAAAAGGCTAACCCACAACACCAAAATCCTTTCAGTCATCAAGAAGGGTTTTCACCCCACGTTTCTATCACAACCACCTCTAGCAAGTCCCCCCTCCCCCCCAATAAACTTCACATCACCAGTTTCCGAACTCCTTTCGTCCGAAATCGCACTCCTTGTCGCGAAAAGAGCAATCGTCAAATGCCACGACCAGAGTCCGGGTTTTTACAGCACCATTTTCACCCGACCAAAGAAAACAGGAGGCCTAAGGCTCATCTTCAACATGAAACCAATAAACAAATACATCGACAATCCCCACTTCAAAATGGAAACACTGGCAACCATTCGCCAATCCTTCAAACAAAACGACTGGACAGTCTCCATAGACCTAGAGGATGCTTATCTACACATACCTCTCCACCCATCCTCAACAAAATACTTCCGCTTCATCTACAACGGACAGGTCTTCGAATTTCGCTGTCTGCCCTTTGGCTGGAACGCTGCACCAAGAATTTTCACCATGGTTTTAAAACCGATTCTCGGTCACTTACACCAAAAACAAATCCAAGTAAGCGCATACCTCGACGACTAGGCTCTCCACAATCAAGACCCCTGCCGCCTCACAGGGACGAAACAATTCTCCTCGTAAACCAATCCAAGTCACGCCTTACTCAACAACAAACCTTCACGTTCCTAGGCGCCTTATTCAATATGTCATCAGCCACAATTTCACCATCTCTCGAAGAGTCCAAAACCTCCTGCACCAATCCGCCGCTTCCAACACCAAGCAACTTTCTCCCTACGAGAACTGAACTCCCTCATCGGGAAAATGGACTCGATGGTAAACATAATTCCATACGGACACTGGATGGTCCTTTCACCACCTACTGATCGACGCTTGGTCAAACCCCACTTCTCAACCCAGACCAACAGTTCCCCGTTCGCGAAGATTTCCCCCAAGAAAGCCTTCTTTGGTGGTCAGATGTGACAAACCTAACCAAGTCGGTACCACTTCACGCACAATGACTAATCATCAAATTACGGTTGGGGAGCCCACCTGAACAACCTGCAAATTTCAGGATCTTGGCAGGAAGACAAAAATCACATCAACTTCCTCGAACTATGAGCAATCCAACTAGCCTTACTTCACTTCCTCGCACACATCAAAAACCAAGTGGTCCTAGCAGACAATACCACAGCGCTGGCTTACACAAGGAAAGAAGGGGGAACCAAATCCAGACTCCTCCGCAACCTGACCTCCGAAATCCTCAATTTCTGCATCACGAACAACATAACACTGCTTCCCCTTCACATTCCGGGAAACAGGAACGTGATCTCGGACGCTCTTTCTCGCCGATCACCCCCAACAGGAGAATGGTGTCTCAAGAAATCCATTTGCGAAAATCTCTTCAAAATATGGGGAACACCAATGCTAGACCTATTCGCCATGAAGCACAATGCCAGACTTCGTCATTACATCAGCAGGGCCGTAGCGAAGGGTACTTGGTGGGGGGGAGGGAGGGGGAGGATTTCATTTTGCCAACCGGTTTAAAAAATGACTAATTCTTCTAGTAAAGTACTTTTGAGGGGCTCTGGCAAACTCAGCAGAGCCCTGGAAGCCGAAGCATTTTACGCTATTTTAGTGCCTGTTCCTGGCCTCCAGTGAACATAGAAGCAACAAATTGTAAAGCAAGTTTTAGTAATTTTTTATTCATTCTTTACAACGGTAGGTTTCGTAAAAATTTTATTGTGACCTATCGTTTTTTTTACCAAATTAAATTAAACCTAGTTCAGTTTAAAATTATATACACAGGCAAGCTGGCCATTGACAATTGGTGGTTGGCTAAATTGTACATTTGGACCCTTAGGCTATAATGAATGACGATCACAACGTGTGCACATTTTTAAAAAAATGGACTCTCAAAAGGTGAAAAATAATGAAATCTTTTTCTCAGTTTTATCCCAAACAACTAGGCCCAGAGGTATTATTGTAAAAAAAAAATAAACTTTCACATTTTAAAACAAAAATATGCTCTAGTTTTTAAAAAAAATCGAGCGTCGAAAGCCGAACGAAATGGCGAAACCTTTTGCCTCAGTTTTGTCCAAAACAACTTGTGGTATAATTGCAGAAAATCTTTGAAATCAACATGCTCCAATTTAATTTTGTTCCATTGATTCAGGGGATCTTAGGGACCGGTCATTATTTATGGGGGGTGGGGGAATCCCCCACTGTAAGGTCCAAAAATAACGTGACCATCCTAAAAAATGTTTTACACCCATCTTTATTCGAGATTCATGCATTAAGTATGATGGTTTGCTAGTCAGTATCTGAAATACAGAAGAAGCCAAGAAATCAGGCGCCAAGGCTTTTCTACAAAGTTCTTTGTAAAACTTTTACTTGCAATAATGGTACTAATAGCTTCAAAACCTTGTAAACATGCGCAGCGTTGCGGGTCTGGGGGGGGGTGCCTCCCAGGAGCTGCGCCGTTTTTGGAAATGTTGACTGAAAGTGCTATTTTTGAGGTACAAAAATGACTTTTTCTTCCAGTTGGTCAGTGTTTTTTTTTTTTTGTGCGGGCCGCCCCCCTTCTTTTGACGGGACCTACAAATGTATTACTCCCCCTTGAGAGGGTCCAAAAACTTCATGATTTCCCCATTTCCTCCGGCCTTCCCCGGTGATAACTAATTAGCGCCAGCGGTCCCTTACGGTCATTTCGTGGCCTTTGGGTCCCTTTTGTTCTTTAATATGGGATCTTATGAATTCTTATCGTTGAATTTTGGACCCTCGAAATTGTTTAAAATTGTTAACAAGTTCGATTTGGAAAATGCAGTTGTTTCTGCATTAATACAAATTCAAATTTAGTGGCGATAGGTTAACAGAAAAAGGACAACAGAAAATCAAACAGCTAATTTGATTTTGCCAACTGTACCCGGTTTTCATGAAGTACGGCTTTAGTTCACGTTTCTGTTTTAACTAAAACCAAGGCACTGATGGGCTGGCAGACGAAGTAGTAAATCAAATGGGCAACTTTGCATTAATTTTTTAGAATTTTTGATATCACAATATCAGACGGCAATATCTTGGCAGAAGTCCCTACCAAGTTTTGTTTTATGCAGAGTTTGTTGATGTTTCTGAAACGTTTTAAATCCTGGAAGTGATGTGTTTTTGTATATTA
>JAHWFP010243867.1:0-52743 GCA_023313725.1 Lithobius niger
CGACAAGGGTTAGGCCTGACAAAATAGCTCTGGCTTTGGTCAGTTTTGGCCAAAGTCAGAGCCAAAGAAAAAAAATAAAGTTCGTATATATCTGCGTTAAGAGAGGGAAGCAGAGGTTACATTTTTAAAGGCGGGATGACCAGCAACAATACAAAGATAGAAGCAAAGGAGCAAAGGCACTCAGTACTAGCAGCAATAATACTTGACAATGGAGTATTGGAGGAAGATTCCTTAAAAGACTTAATTTTAACTTTCAAAATTATACATTGCTTGCTACCGCTTGAGCTACCCTTCTTCGAAATTAGCACTGAGACGAGAACTAGGGGCCACCGATTCAAGCTTGTGGTCCCCAGATTTAGTCTTTTAGGAAATCTTTCTTCGCTGTAAGAGTCGCCCCAGTGTGGAATTCCTTGAACATTGCCTCGGCCTCATCACTTAATATTTTAAAGAAATTGTTGAACGGGTGGTGATTAAAGGCACACCTTCTCCGTCCCGATAATTGTGCCTGTAGTTTTCGATCCTTCTCCTTGCCCACCTAAATCATTTTAAAAGCCGTCAAAAACCTTTTGACGTTTTATAATTAACGAAACTGGTTTTATCCATGTGATGATGTATCCTTTGATATGATTCTTTTTTTACCTTGTTTTTAATGCTGTAATTTTAACTGTTTAACATATGTCATAGTTAACATATGTCATGCTAAGTTACGGTAAGTTGTTTAGTGGTTTCCCTGGGAATCGTTTCTTATCATTTTGCTCGTTTTAGAGCAACAAAATGCTTATTAATATTATTAAGACGACAACAAAGAGACTCTGCATTCTTAGGTTGACTCAATCAATTGTTCCATACATCAATTGTTTCCGGTTGAATGCTATGAGAAAGTATTATAGCTTGCGTCTAGATATTTCAAAATCAAGATTCACAATTGAATAAAACCGTGCTAACAAATTCCACGGTTCATAAAAGAACGCGTAGACGAAAAAAAGAGAAGCGGAAACTTACCTCGACATTGATACTTTTTACAGAAAAAGGTGCTAAATTATGTTGCTCGCATATTCTTCTCCTCACGTTCCCAACGACTACTCATTTCTTTTATGCAAGAAAAACGGGGAAAGTGGTGTGAGACGAAAAAGATAACACCAAAAAGCAAACGCCAGATTAATAGTCGGCAAAACGCACACTTTGTCATAATGCACAATAAATTATGCTAAAGTAATACCAGTAACTTAGCTCAACACAAAGTCTAATTAGATCGTGAAAAACAATGCTTAGCTCAACATTCAGTCTAAAAAAGAGATATCAAAATATGAAAACGGGTAAAAACGGTCCCATTGGTTAGCTGTGACTTAACTGTACAGCCAGACAAAAAATAGAAAAACGTAGTTAGTTGGCTCTCAGACCAGCCTGCTCAGAGCAGAGCATTTAAAGGGCAATTACATCCATTTTGACATGCATGTTTGACTTTTGAATCACTTACACAATAACTAAACACAAGAATTGCGGTAAGACTACGTTACGTACGTCCGATATAACAATTTAATTACTGCATCACCAAAACACGACACGGAGGTCGCCATTGTTTTGCTGGAACGCGCAGAAATTAATGCCGACTGATGAATCTCTTCGATTTCGATTCGCAGCCGATTGAGATAGCTGTATTGACTGTGAGGAGCTCAAGTGTCTGACGGTCTTAGCTGGCCACTACACTGTCGGCATTAATTTCTGAGCGTTCCAGCAAAACAATGGCGATCTCCGTGTCGTGTTTTGGTGATGTAGTAATTAAATTGTTATATGGGACGTAAGTAACTTATTCTTACCGTAATTCTTGTGTTTAGTTATTGTGTAAGTTATCCAAAAGTCAAACATGCATGTCAAAATGGATGTAATTGCCCTTTAACAAAAAATATAGCCACAGAGGCTTGTTAGCAGGTAAACAAAGATAAACTCGTGGTACATTTATTAGTGAAGGAGGGTTATTTAAGAAGTCACGTGTTCCAGTTAGGAAGACTGACTCTAAAAAGTATTAAACGTTAGTACTATTCCCAAATCATAATCCAGAATCTTAATGAAAAATGGGTTACAATTTATCGTTTCTATGAACATAAAAAGGATCGAAAACGTGGTAGGTTAGTAGTGTGAAAAAGGTTATTTTAAGGAGTTTTGTTAACACGAAAAGGTTTTTGGACACCAATGAAGACAACCTATAGCCCCGGGTGCCCGAGAATTTCTAGGAAGGGGTATGGGCGACTATTCAAGAGGTTAATATTAGGGGGAGTCGAGTTTCAGACCGAGTTCTCGTATAAAGTAACCCAGCCTTTCTGTAGGAACCAGCCTCGTCAGCAAATCAGCAACTAGGCGAACGTCACGCACAAAACGTAGCTCAAAGAGGTTATTTTCTAACAAATCTCGTATGTACCAGACTCTCCTCACATAATGGCGTGATTTCGTACTGGCCGAGAGGCTGTTGACCAAATCAATACCGGCCTTTCTATCAGAGGAGCTGGGTCGGTAAAGGTGTCTCGGAGGGTGGAATTCCCTGGAGTTCTGGTCACGGTTGTGATCTTAATAACTGGTTCAGTGAGTTATCTTTATGCCAGTGGAAGATGTGGCCATAGCTGTTAAGGCGCTATGCAAGTGATCTGGGGCGAACTGGGTAGCCAGTTCGAATCCGGGTCATGCCACTCCGATGAAACGTAAGTGCATAAAGGCGGCTTACTGAACTACGTAATTTCTAGTGTATAATTTTCGCTGATGGCTTATGCCAATTTTCCTTTCGTAATGGACCACGTTGCATCGGCGAATCCTTATAAACTGTGTGTGTTATTGTAGGTAAAAAGTAGAAAAGTGTGCCTTTAAAAGTATCTCACTCCCCTCTGTGCATACTTACAGAGGAATTCACACGGAGAAACATTGTGGCGTGAGAGATTTATAATGGCATGACTGATGTCCTGACGGGTCCGAAGAGACCAGACAGAGTAAGGACCCAATCAAAGATTGATATCTGAATCGATCAAAGGTGGGGGAGTCTCCACACTCGTCGATATTCACCGACACCATGGATGGAGTGGGCACTGACGTGGACTCTCTCATCTGGAACGCATCAAGGTTTTTATAAATGTATGGGACTTGAGACACACATATCCTGTCTGCTTTGGCCTCAACGAGCAGCCTGAGATATAAGACATTCATGGTTTCTACTACAGTAAAGATCTTTTATGGCGAGATCGTTGAGGGGGGGTCAGGGAAGCTGAAAAGCATATCGTCGACGTGAATTACCATCAGATTCACTTCACTTTCGACGCATCGAATGAAGAGATACGGGTCCCACTGGCTTCCCCATCACTTTCTTCATTTCCAAAACCCAGCATCTTCCGGATTGACTTAAGCCGTAGAGAGATTTAATCAACTAGCAACCTTAGGGGCCCATCCCCCCACCCGGGGTGCCCCTCAATGTATCCGGGGGGGGGGGGGGGGGGTGTAAAAAATTAAACGCTCAATTCGGCCATGGAAATAAGCTGTACGGATATCTGCTGTGCGGAACTGGTTGTCCCGCAAAGTAGTGACAGCTAACATCAATCGAAGAGTGTTGTTCTTATCACTGGGGATGAGATCTCGCTGAAGTCTAGATGTGCTCGGGATGAATGTCCACAGTCTACAAACCTTGCCAAATTTGTGTAACGCACGCTGCTTATCGTATTTCTCGTAAATATCCACTTGGGAGTTCATGACGTGGCAGTGAGGTGGCTGGTCAAACGACTTCCTAGACTTCCATGTATTCCAAGGATTTGAGCTCAGACTGCATAGCATTGTTCCATTTATCCACATTGACATCATCTTGGCAATGTCGGTTTGTTGTTGGCAGGGGTTTATGAATATCGGCCTGATGGCAGGCATGCCACTCCAAAAGGAACAACGCCATAAAATTATGGTGAGAGGCCTGGTGGTGAACAATGGTGTCCCACCTCCCATTTTCTGCAAAAATGGGACTGGGACTCGAGCAATGAGCAGTCCAGATTTAATTCTAGGTCACAAGGTTCTTGAATAGCAGTAGAGTTGCGAGGGGGTCTTGGATTGTAGTGAAAGTCGTTGCAAGCGGGTCTAGATCCCCCCACCCCCACTCGAAAAGTTTGACCGGCATCGATGCAGCGATAGGTCTGGGCGAAAGAGAAAACAGTATGGTGGTGACGATGAGGAAAAACGCTGGACAAAAGGGTTAAGATGAAGCAACCATGATGACAAAAGATGGCAAAGCTTTTGCGGCTGGGTCTTTAAATATGAGGAGTGTGTGCATGCGCACTTGGGTTACCAAGCTGGCAAGATCCAAACAACCTTAAATCTCTAAGATGTAACACAGCATTACGAGAACATAATACACAAATTCACAGGCAATGTACATTTTCAACTGGCAAGAAGAAACTTATATTTTACGTACAAAATACTTTTCTTACAACTATTAAAATTATTTTAGAAATATATTTTTGTTTTAAGTATAAACATTTTTTTCCATGCAAAAACACTTTTTGTACATACCAAAATTATTTTCTGACACACGCTTTATTTTTTTTAGAAATATATTTCTTTTACTTAAAAATGTTTGTTTAGGCATAAAAATGCTTTCTTTACATACCAAAATTGTTTTCTACGACATATACATTTTTATTTAGAAATTATTTTTTTTTACGTATAAATTTATTTTCTTCACGTACAAAATTTTTGTTTTGTACGTGTGATAACGTTTCGGAGTCAGTTCACTCTGTAGCGGTTGTATATCACCGTGGACTTCTTTACTGTCTTCATCGTGGTCAGTGCTTCTTTCAGCCAACACGTAGACAGAATCTGATGCGTGTGACGCTTCCCTGATGTAAATCCATCATTGCGCCTGGTCTTCGTTCATCAGTCTGCGTCCATGCCAGTGAATGGATGAGGTGTTTTTAATTGAGCACACATTATCCATTCATAAATAGCCCGATGCCATTTGAAATTGTAATATTAGGCGATAAGAAAGGGGAGAACATTTCGTAAAGGTACTTTTAGTTGTAGCAAGAGTGAACCACCTATCTCACTCTTGGTTGTAGGTATTTAAGCTAGTGATTGCCAGCGGCAAGGCTCTTGCAACACCTTGCAAGAGAGCCTTGCAAAAGATGATGGATTGGCCATGGCCGGTTACCACTCGGTTACCACTCGATTCGCCACTAGTTTATGCGTGGACTAACTACTCTCTTCGAGATGGACGAATTACGTACCACAGAAAGCTCGGACGCCAGATACTGTTAGAAGACTGGCAGCGCCACCAACTGCTTGGACTAACTACTCTCTTTGAGATGGACGAATTACGTACCACACAAAGCTTGGACGCCAGATACTGTTAAATCGGGTTAAAATCGATTTAGCATTACTAAGACCAAACACACATAAATTTTTGATTGCGGCAAGACTTCCTTTCCAGTTGATTTTGTGCATTGCCTTCAGACTGTGGTAAGCGATGGCACTCTTTATTCTTGTCTTCATCCTCCGTGGCTTGCACATGTTCTCCAACCCTCTTGCAAACTCGTCTTTTTGTCTCGCCGACATAAGCTTTGAGGCAGTCTACGCAAGGGACCCAGAAAAATGGCCGCTTTACTTTTGGGAAGGTCTTCTTTCAAAACGAGCTGGCAGGCTGACCAACACAAACCCGAAAATAACATCGTTGATTGATTGAATCATACGGGTAAGAAGCAAATCGGCCATTATTGGCACCACTTTGTTTAGGTTGAAGTCGGTATTTTAGAAGTCTGCTAACGAGGTAAGTCTGCCTAATCTGGTCTAATAATCACTGTTGTAGCAAAGAAATAATCACCGAGAATTGTCGAGAAAATACGCTAAAACTGTCCGAGCGACTACCATCCCTTCAAGGCCTCGCTTTGCTTGGCCAGTCAGTTAAAACTGCACTATCATCGATTCTGCAGAATCTGGCAACATCTAGTGCTTTCTAGTACTATCTAGCTAGCATTTGCTTGCACGAAGTGAAGTAATGCACAACGGCATTTCTTTTAACGAAACAAACAAGCCACGACCTCCTCCACCATGGTATTTTTGTTCGCTTTTCAATCGGTGATAGTGCCACTTTAACACACCTAGCTAACAATGGCAGGAAATGGTACTAAAATTGTAATCTCAAATTCTTTATTTTTATTGTATAAAATACTGAATGCAACGCATTTAATTGTTCTGTTTGTATTTAAGAGAGTAACGTTATTGTAATAAACCATTCTGAATCATCTTATGAACCTTTAAAATGTGATGGTTAGAAGATACCCTGCTGTATTTCTGAGATTATATTTCCTACGGATATCCCATGCTGAATTCTATTTCTGCTCTTAAAAAAAGTGCATAAATGTTTTGCATAAATTTTAATTTAGTAGAAAGTCATACTATATTGAGACTAAAACTGGAAAAAAACGTGCCTTGTCTCTAACTTGTCAAATCTCGATCCCGTCTCAATTTCAAATGTTGGCGACTCGACCTTGTCTCGACTGAATAAAACTTTTAATTAAATTTTTACCTGCACGGTTTGGTTCCATTTTCTGTTCTTTCTATTTCCAAATTTTTTAAGGCATCAAGAAGGAGAGACAACTGAACTGGTATAGGAATCTCTATTCCTTCTTCTTCAGCTTCTCGCATGGCTACTTCTACTTGGGCTACCACCTCCGCGTCACGGTCACCAACAACGGGCCAGATTAAAGTATCAGGTAGCGGTACTCCTAGTATACGAAGCAAATAAAAAATATGTATGGAACGTGAATCCCTCCATTAAAAAGCACACACAATTCGTAATAGTTAGTCCCCAATGAAAGGCACATTCCCACTTTTGGAATTTGATTGCACATGCCGCATGAAAAATTATAAGAAACTTTAACTTAAAAAATATACACAAATAGACGTAATAATATAAAACTGAGTAGGAAAATAAGCCAGCCAGCAGCAAAAACACACAAAAGAAATCAGAGTAGTCTGCCTTTATTCACTTACGGTACACGAGTGGTATGACTCGAATTAAAACGGGAGAACCAATCTTCTCCAAATGACTGCCATCGATCGAGTGAACGAGTGGCCATATCAATAAACGGCAGTAATTTACGGCCAGTTGTAGAATGACTGCTAAGCATGAACTCGTGCTTAGTTTTTACGTAAAGTTGCAACATATCGGTAAAGTCGTACTTTAGGCTAAAGTCGCACGTCACATGTCGACTTTATAACCTGTATTATAAAGTAAGATCTAGGGCAAGCTTTAACGTAAAGTCGCTCGTGGGTGATCTTTGCAACTGTTTCGGGCAGCCACCCTATTCCAGGACCGACTTTACCACCTTTGTGACTTAAATAATAAAGTGGAACTTTAAGATAAAGTTTCCGAAGGGGAGTATCTCAAAACAGTTGGTTAAACCACCCGCCACGAATTGGAAGAAGTGGAAGGCTGGCAGATGTAAAGGAATACGTAGATATGCATCTTTTGTAAGTCTATTGATGTTGCATATTTTCATTGGTGTAACGACTCCCTTACCTCAACAACGTCTCCCTCTTGAAATGTTTGTTCGTAGGTGCATGCTTAAATGGCGAAGATTGAAAATTAGCCTTGTTCCACCATTCTTTTTTGGAATGACTCTGACCAGGCTGTAGACCGTCGAACCTATCGCTGGTGGCAAACGAATCGCGACCTTGTCCAGTAGTTTCTTGACCACCTCTCTTAATGAAGGGTGTTCCTTTCTTGTTTGCAGTCAAGCCGGAGAATCTTGCAAAGGGTGGGTGGCAGCCAAAGCACACACTGAATCAAAAAAAGGTAGCTTCTGTAAGTTTTTCCCAGGCCTGCACATACAATTTCAGTCTGTCTTCCCACCGGTCGGTGAAGGAGCGCAGGTTCCCTGACTGCGGTGTCAGGACCTGGGAAAAGGTCTGCTCCAGCCCCTTTCTCTTGGACCAACATAACCTCTGCAATTTGACTGCCTCCTCTTCCTGTAGGTCGGGTGTTTTAACCAGATCCTGTTGATAAACCCCTTTGCCCTGACAGTTTTGTCGATTCATCCCCGAACAGCCTGTAGGGAAATGGGGCACGTTGTTTGTGAGGCCATCCCAAAAGGGCTCCTTCCGGTAGGTCCAAGTTGCAAGAAGACTTAAGGTTTTATGGTGACTATTTGGCTTCCAAGGTGTTGACTACTTCTTCGGAGTCTGCACTTTTAATTCTAGTGCAGGCTCCAACAATTTCCCATTAAACAACAGTGCAGACCCCTGAGTCGGTGGTAGTCTTAATTTCCCTAATAAATCTTTTGGCACATTATAAGCCGAGTCCAAGTAGGCAACTCTAAGTTGAAAAAACATGTTTGAAACAGTCCACAGTTCAGGAATCTGCATGAACTGCATCTTCCAGGATTAACGGAAACTAGCTAAGTGGGAGACAGGTCTAGACTGAGTTGGGAACTTTAGGGTCAGAACTTTAGGTTTGAGACTGAAAGAAAACAGCCTACTTTGGGCCTAACCAAGGAAGCCACCCTAACACAGGGTTAAGTAAAAACAGGCCTACTAAAGGATTAAGTAGCAAAAATTCCCCTAGCAAGAAGCAGGGGTCGAGGTGTAGGGAAATTAATAATGGCTTAATTAATATTCATAACAGAGACAATACAATTAATTAATTGAATGCTTAATTGCATAATATCATACATTTATTAAATGCATGAGCCAAGTATTTATTTGGATAGATCAAAACGACTCCAGATAGCAATTATAATTGGGAGTCCTTCTTCAAAAACGACCGAGAGGCGGCAAGATCATTTGAGACTGAACAAGTGTAATTATACCTATTGTTAGAGTTTAAAGGATGGCATTACCAGCTGACATTATTTACGACAGTTTCGTGGAAGCTAAATGACTTTCTAGAACTAGATTTAATTACGATAAGATCGTCGCTCAGGATCGATCACTTCGTGGAATAACAATAAGTCCCTCCCACACGGGATGGTGGCATATACCATCAAAGTGACGCATACGGGGAACAATTAATGAACCCGAACGAGTGGCTGGCTCCAATGCTAAATGATTTTTCCATGGCAAACTGAAATAACAAGGCAAAACTATGCCCGCCTATGTAAGGTTAAACACATAAGACTTATGGCCGTACGCCCCAGCACACATCAGCAACATACAAGATTTGTAACATATTCCCAAATTTTCCCATATTCCCATATTTACACTGCTGCTTGCAAATCTCGTTGTAATACTGAAAAGTACATATATTTTTCACACTCTAGCCGTGCTGAATTATTCTTTATTTTTCTAACAAATGACCGCAAAGCTACAAATATGCTCTGTAACAAAAAAAAAAATACTTTCTTGTAATTACTTATGTACGTGAAAAAAAGAAGTTATGTTGCATAAGGCAACCCAGGTACCAGGTTCCCAGAGTCATGATGTGCGTTCTGAGACGGCATACTGCATCTACCCTGGCGACTTGGAATCCTAATCTCACTAGTGTGGAATTGGGCTAGAACTACGTTTATAGCTTTGTACGTTTGTACGTTTGGGCTACAACTACGTTTGTATGTGCGACTGAATGAAGTCGAAAAAGTTTGCTCAAGCTAGTCAAGTTAGCCCTGGAAAAAACAAGAAATTGCTTTTATGAGCCGAACATAAAACCTCTATGGGTATAAACTGACATCAGCAAACGAATAATACTAAGTTTAAGCAAAACAGACTTAAAGGGCGAAACAGACAGAGAAAGAACACCAAGTCCGAACAAAGGAAAGAATCCTCTACAACCAGAAAAAGAGAAGAAAAAAAACCAGACATTGCTGCTTGTAATCAACACAGAGATTACGTAATAAAGTTGCTATAAACTTGGTTTGATACTTGCCACTGACAAGGCAAAAAGAGAACTACAAACACTTGCCACTGAATACGCAACAGAGAACTTCGAATATGGTTTCCATGAGCCAGACCTACTGAACATCACTGAAATTCATTATTTCTGAAAAAACCGAACGAATTAAGTTGATTCTGGGATTCCGAAAAAAAAAAACCGAAACTGATTCTGGGAAAAAAAAAACCTTTGGGGTGCTTCTTATGAGCAATCAGTGAAAAGAATTGTTTTTATAAACAAACCTCCAAAGAGAAAAGTGCTTTAAATAACGCGAAAATTGTTTTTACAAACACTAAAAGAGAAAACTGCTTCCATGGCACAAATGAAATTCGAAAATTAAGTCCTCGGTTTGAGCCCCAGTTGGGACAGACTACAGTTGTCTTTTCCTTCTTCTCGTATTAGTGTGTGTTATAATCTCATGCAGACTCTTTGCTTCGTTTATACCCTTTACCTTGGGATTTATTCGTTATTTAAACGATTTAAGCTATAATTTAATGGTAGTATTTTTAAGGAAAGTGACAACTTGGTGTAAAAAAAAAGACCTTCATCCCAGGAAAATGTATCATCTTCAGTTAATTGTTTCTGCTCTCTTTGTACCATCTTTGGCTACGAGTTACAGGTGACCAGCTGTCAGCCACACAAGTTAACCGTAAAACAAAAACATTTGTAACATTCTGTAATACGTAAACTGCTGTTTAAATCACTTGAAATGCGTACGAGAAAATGCAATGTTTACCTTCTGTTGCCAACTGCACCATTGCAAGATGTATTAACTCATCATCTGTTGGAAGCAAGTCTTCAAAATCTTGACCAGTCATGCCTTTGGGGAGTTTAACTGATGGGAGAGATTGGTTTCCATACGGATGGTATTCGTCAGTTCTGTGATAAATGACCAAACAATAATATAAGATTTTGGTTGATTCCAAATGAACGAAACAGTCCAATTATAATTATTGAACTAGCCAGACTACCCTACTTTTTAACCCCTTCCACTCCAGACGTACTCCCAGATGAAACCTTTTTATTAGTAAAGTTTCATTTGTACATAGGTCGGTCAGATGACAATAATCAAGAGTGTGCACATTAAATAACAGAACAGCACAACGTTTCGGTTTCGATTTCAAGCACAAAATAATTCGCGAGGAAGCTTCGTTAATTACATCATCCAAAAATCATGACAGTTTCAAGCAAGTAAATTGAAGTAAAATCTAATGTCCTTAAAAAATGAACCTGTGCTCAACCCGGCCAAAACAAGTGAGCAGTAGACGACCAGTGAAATTGACCTCTCTCCCTCGTCGCATGCAGAAAAGTCGACGACATTCTCAACCTCAAGGATGATGGCACTATAAATTGAAGCGCTACTCGAGATTCTCCACTGATTTCTGCATTCCGAGAGAGGTCATTTTCAAGTCGATGTGTATTAATGCCTTGTAAGCCAAGGCAGTGTCTTAGCGATTGTATTTGTATAAAGAAACGAGTCGTTGCTCTGCTCACTCCACTGGTGTCGCTTAATAAATGATTTAGTGTAGTTTCTTCCCAGAGCGTTACTCAACTGATGTACGATCAGGACATAAGCTATGTGGAATTGTTGCACTACTGACCTGGTTTGGCCAGGTTGGACATTGGTTCTTTTTTTTTATAGAGTTAAATATTTTATTTTAATTTGTTGTGCTTGAAGCCGTCATGATTTTTGTATGACGTAATTAACGAAGTTTTCTTGAGAATTATTTTGCACTTGATAATAGGGTGAATGTATCCCCAAAACGTTTATCTGTTCCATCGTTTTATGTGCACGCTCTTGGCTATTTTCACCTGACACACCGTATTTATACTGCTGACATCCCCTAAAAAAATACAAATGTTGGTAATCCAATTCGAACTCGCATCTACCTACCTCTTACAACTCGGTTGTGCTTTACCCGCTTTTCATTGTCAGACTATCTATTTTGCCGATTAGGTGTACATCACGGTGTGGAAGGGGTTAAGACCGATATGGATCAATTTTTCTTCAAATGATATATGCATCAGTCTTTCTCGATATACGCATTAGTTTTTCTTGATATATGTATCAGTTTTTCTCGATGTATGCTTAATTTTTTCTCGATATAAGCATTACTTTTTTTCCATATACGCATCAGTATTTTTCGATATACGCATCGTTTTTTCTCGATATACGCATCAGTTTTTCTCGATATATGCATAATTTTTCCTCGATATACGCATTAAGTTTTCTTGACATACGCATCAGTTTTTCTAGAAAATTTCCATTAAGTATACAGTCACGTGGTATCATTCAGCTACCGTTAACCAATCCCTTGTCATCCCAGTGAGCACATTCTGCCTTCTCCATGAAGGTATAATTCGTCATAACCAGAATTCGACTGTATCCTTCCTTCTTACCATACCATTTATAAAAAAAAATCATCAACACATTATAACCTTGATGCGCATACTTCCTCGGGATGTCAAATGGCCTCGCTTCCTTACAATATAACTTGCCCCTGCATGGTTCGATGCTGTCAGTGGTACCAAATTGCGCGGAACGACTTACTAGGCCCCACCGAGGGAGCTGACAAATTTAGTTTCCTACGACTACAACATCAAGCAAATTCTGCATGGGATAGACCTTATATAATCCTAGAATTACAAGAAAATATGTTCTACTTGCTGTATTTTAAAATTGATTTATAGCAAGGGCTTGACTAACGGTAGGTGAATACAGACTTGTTACAGAGTACGTGATACATCTTGTTTGTATCTTTACAGTCTGTAAAGCAAAATTTATTTGTAAAGGTTTAAATTATGAATTTACAAAAATCTGGTAGATTACATTCCGAGTACTTTAGAAGCCCCTATACGAAAGGTTTGCTTGTCGTTGTTTACACGTTTCTTACATCAGCTTAACACATCACAACCAGTGCACCAAATATGAGTTGAGTTTGAGGTCATGTTTGAACTCGGCTTGATAAAAATGTATTTGTATAGTTTTTTTTCCATTTCCCTTCAACAGATCTTAATGTTTCACTATACTATTTTGATGAAGTTTTTTTGTGTCAGAAGAATTATGAGACAAAATATAGAAAATATAAGGTTTTTTTCCCCAAGACGTCATTTGAAATAAGTGGCTAAATAACTGATGTGCTCAGAAACTTTTGGGACTAAAAAGTTAATTTTGCCAGCCCCCAGCCAGGGCGGCTAAAAATTGTTTCTATTGCTAGGAAAATACTTAACCTGTTAATTTTTGCATCTTGCTCTGCTAGATGCTAGTTTATCTTGAGATTTTCTTCTACTGCGATCCGGCCAGCTCACCAACCCCACCGCGCAGGCGTGGCCCTCCTTATAAATACAGCTCGCTCGAGAGCGGCTGCATCTATTGTTCTATCTTGGTTTGTCAGAAGGTGACTGAAGAGGGGAGAAAGGGTGGGTAAGATTGAGTATTTTCCTAGCAATAGAAACCATTTTTAGACCGGCTGGCTGGGGGCCGGCAAAATTAACTTTCTATTGCTGGAAAATCCTTGACCTGTTAATTTTTGCATTAACAGTTAGACCTCGTCAGAGTTTGATGCCGGCACCTTCTGAACAAGTTCCCTTGGGTTGTGAGCTGGTGTCCCTGGCAGTGGTGTGGAATCACCGTGTGAAGTTTCCTTCCCTTCTGGGGAGTGGTTTTGTTTTCTTTTCTTTACTTTTTTTTTTTGAAGCTCATGAAAGTAAAGGAATACCTTAGTTCCTGTGGATATGCGGCTTCGATCCCAGTAGTTGTGGTGGAGATCTTCTCAGTTGCCTTATGCCCTGTTGATGTTGTAGATGTTAGGGTTGATTTAGAACACTTGTTTTGAGGTAGTATTATTGATTGTTCATTGAATTGGATTGGAAATGTTCTTGCCAGGTGAAGAAGCGTTGTGGTTGCTGTCGAACAGGAAAAGGGTTGTAGAACTTTTGGAAATGATTTTCTTTAGGAACCAAAGAAATGGTTGTTACCCTGGCATGCCTCCATGGTGGAGGCTAGCGTTGGTGGGCATGGTAATTTGCAATAGGCATGGTATTTTGCCTTAAGCCGGCAGGTATCGGAAGGTAAGTTAGAGTGTTGTTGTCCGTGCAGGGGCGGAGACCTCCTAGGTTTGGTTGGACACATAGCAGTTGTCATATTGCCAGACTGAAAAACCATAGAAATGTTCTGGTGGGCATGCTTGGGCCATCGTGTACCAAGTTGCTGTAAATTCTGCGTCCATGGCTGGACCAGACATGTTTTTGTAAGACGAAATGTCTAAAGGTAGGCACCCGAAGGGGATGATTGGTGGTGTAAGTCCCGGTGTGGGTTTCAACAGGTCGTATGTCGGTTTGCAGATTCTTGGGTCCGGTTGTTTTCGTCTCGGGTATTCATATTTTAGTTGAGCTTTGTAGTCTGGTCTTGAAATGGAGGTGGGGTCGATTGGGATCAAGAACCAGGCTGTGCCGGTTTCGACATTTGGCAGGGAAGTGCAGGGTGTTACAGTTGAGACGGTTTGCTTTGATTCAGACAGGAGTCTTTTGAACGACCTCGCGGTGTTCTCTGCTATGGTTTTTTGCTTGTCGAATTCATCATTAAATTTGGAAAGGTTTTCCAGTAGTTGTTTTTCTTGGTCCGGTGTAAGGATCAAACCGTGTAGGATGTTGGCTTCACAGAAGGTTGGTACTTTTTCATTTAGTTTGTGGCTGAAAAGTTCGTCACTGTGTGTTTCATTTTCGTTGTTGACGTCGTTTTCATGGAGGCGACTTATGTCTTCTGGAACATTTGGTGAATTCGGCCTCGAGTTGGATGGGGATTCTGGAGGGTTTGGTAGTGGCCGTTTTGTCCAAGTGCCGGTTTCAGTTTCACTGGTTTCCAGTTCGTCCTGTTGAGGAATATTGGTTTCAGAGTCAGTGGCGAAAAGGCTGAGTACTGAACTTAGTGTTTGTGATTGTTCGTCTATGTGTTGGATTCTTTGGGGTTTTCGCTGTGGTCTTCGGACGCCGAGTTTGTTTCTGATGTGTTGGAATTGTCGCGTGCTGGTGTTTCTTTTCTTGTTTGGAAGACTTGAGTGGTGATTGGTGTCTTCCTTGGTGCAAGGGAGTCGTATTCTGACGAGGATGTCACGGTGTGGGACGGAAAACGTTTGTACGGAGTCGGTGCTCCTATTTTTACTGGTGATGGTTTTGCAGGGGTGGTTCAAAAAGTTGTGTGTGCTTTGTTGACACATCTGACTTGTTATCTGGCTTCGAACTATCTGACTTCTGGGTTGAGAAGGTGGTAGGCTTTGGGGGACTTCTTTTGTATTTGTTGGATTTCAACGTATTGATTTTGCTTGTTCGCTTCTTTTTTAATAAAAGTTGCAGGCATAGAACTTTTTTCCATGTTTTGGGTGAGTATCGTAGACAAGTTGGGCACGGTTTTTTGTAGTAGTCGCACAGGCGATGTTTTGACATACTTTGTGTGTGTCCAATCTTCCCGGGGTTAGCACTCCAGGGCATTTGCATGATCCTGGGTCTTGGATTACCGGGGTCTGGTGGTGGTAGTTTTGTAAGTCCATGTTGTGTTCCTGGCTTTTGGCAACATTGTCAGTGCTTTCATCTGAGAACGACATTTTCCTGGACAGTCTTGCGTGAGCGTCGTGAATGTCTTCCTTCATTCGGGAAGGCGACAAGAAGAGCTGTGGAGCCTGGCCTCCTGGTGGCAGGCAAGTGGGTTGCTAAGCAATAGTCTTCCCTCTCTTGGGGAGGGATGTGATGTGTCTCGATAGAGGTGAGAAACCTTGTAGTAAGAGTTCAGCATGGAGGAGGGGTCGAGGCTGGCTTGGGTTGAAGTAGAATGTACTGTCACCGTCCTCGGGGGTTAGGTGCTGAGGATTATATCGTTGCGAATGCATTTTTTTTTTGCGAATGCAAATGCTTCTTGGTACGAATGGGAATGCCTGATTGTAGCAGGTCTAAACATCCTTGAGGTTTGTTGTTTGGAGTCAACCAAAGGTGTGAATGAGAATGTGTTTTTTTTTAAATACAAATGCTTCATAGTGTGAATGCGAACGTTTCTTTGGTGTGAATGCGAATGCTTTAGTACGAATGTGAATATTTCTCGGTGTGAATGCAAATGCTTCTTTGTGCGAATGTGAATGCTTTCATGGTATGAATGCAAACGCTTTCATGGTACGAATTTTTCCTGATTTGTCACGGGATTGGTTGCTTGATGGAGTCGTGCCATGTTTTGATTGATGCAGGTGATGTCCCTTAACTTCGAAAGGCGTAAGTTGGCCGGTGAAGTGGTTTCTTTGCTTTCACTTTAGGTTAGAATCTCCTTTGCTTGGTTTTAATTGAGTGAAGTATGGTGACCTGGTTTTGTTGTCATTTCCCATGAAGTTTCTTTCGGTTTCCCTTTGAAGGGGGGGGGGGGCGTTTCTCCTTGATATGTCATTTGATGATGTGATGAGGTCCTCTCTGTGGTGGGTTATGGTTGTGGTTTCCCTTTCCAAATGTCTTTATTGATTGGGCAAATCCCGTACGGCAATCCCTTTTCCATTCAGTGAGAGCGTTCCAATTTGGGGGAGACGAGTGTAGGACACCGGATGTAGTTTTTGTGGTTTTCTGTCTCAAAAGTACATAATGGATGGGCTATTCCCGTAGGATGATCCCTTTCCAGAGTACGGTGAGAGGGGGAGGGGGGGTCCCAGTTTGAGGGAGACAAATGTTGATTGAAGTTTTTCAAACGTGATGTAATTTGTGGTCTCTCGTCTCAAAAGCACATAATGGATGGGCAATTCCCGTAGGACAGTCCCAGTGAGAGGGTACAGTGAGAGGGTCCCACCTTTAAGGAGACGAATGTTGATTGAAGCTTACAACCAGGATGTTGTTTTATGGTGTCCAGTCTCACAGTTCATAATGGATGGGTAATTCTCGTAGGACAGTGCCTTTCCAAAGTGCAGTGAGAGGGTCCCACGTAGAAAGAGATAGTGTTGATTGTAGGCCATTGTTGTTTGGGGAATAAAACTGGCAGTGGATTTGTGGTTCCCATCTGCAAGGTTTCAATTGGGTTGGGCGATTCCCGTAGGACGATCCCTTTCCAACGTACCATGTAGAGGGTCCCACTCGCAAAAGCTTGACAGCTTGTGTCTGGAAGGCTTCGTTCGGAACGTGAGTAGGTTGTGATCGGGACTATGCGGGCGGAGCGGTGTTTTGTCAAGTACCAGTTACGATTGAGACAGGTTATGCGGCTTGAGGCTGTTATGTGTCTCGATACGTGCCACGTTACGAACGAGGCGAGAAGCCAAGTTGTTAACTTGTTTCTAGAAGAGCTTCACTCGAAACGTGAGTAGGATAGTCACGGTCGAGACGAAATCCGGGCAAAGTAGTGTCTCGTCACGTGCCAAGTTACGATTGAGACAAAGTGTGAAGAGATGAAGTCGAGGAGTTACAGATACTGGAAGAGCTTCAGTGCGATGTTATGAAGAGGTCTGGCCGTTTTGCACGAAGGCACAGAATGCAAGAAAGCAATCTGCATGGAAAGGTGGCGCAGAGGAGAATGGGGGGGGGGGGGATTTTCCTTCATCAATTCATCTCTTCATAATATCAAGTGGTGAGGAGAAGATGATTAAATTCCAGCCCAGTTGTCGTTTGATGCAGCTGGTTAGAATTAACTTCGCAGTTTCGCTCACTTCAGAACATTAGTGGCTATGGTGTGTAAGCAGGAAAGCACGAATGCAAATGCAAATGCGAACACATCGGCTGCCCCCCACACTGCGAACGCGAATGTTTCTGCCTTGCGAATGCTTTGGCTGACACACACACCACGAACGCGAATGCAAATGTGGTTTGCCCATCTCAGAAGTATCATTTAGGTTGGGCAATTCCCGTAGGATGATCCCTTCCCAATGAACAGTGAGAAGGTGTACTGTGAGAATGCGAACGTGCGACGAACGCTGAGGTACGAATGCGAATGCAAACGCAATCCAAAGTGTACAGTCTTCACGTTGTCGCTGATGAAGGTGCTTCGGTTGGTAGCTTGAGCGGGCGGTAGAGTGTCCGGAAGTTGGGCCGAGTTCCCATTGTAGCCAATCATGTGAGGGCGTGGGTTGTAGAGCCGGAAATGGAACAAAGACGTTCCGTCGGTGCCGTCGTAGGCCTAACGCTAGGCAGGAAGAGAAGAGACGGTCATGCATAGTCTTCGGACGAATGCGGGGAACAATTTAGGTGTCGGTGAAAGTAAATGATCCCAAGGTAAGACGACCTGTCGCCAGATCGGCTTGAGAACAAAAGATGCAGTCGCTCTCGAGGAGGGCCATATTTATAAGGAGGGCCATGCTGTATTTCCAGCGATTTATGTCTATTTATTTATAAGGAGGACCACGTCTGCGCGGTGGGGTTGGTGAGCTGGCCGGATCGCCGCAGAAGAAAATCTCAAGGTAAACTAGCATCTAGCAGAGCAAGATGCAAAAATTAACAGGTTAAGGATTTTCCAGCAATATAAATATATTTGTAGAAGTTTGATGATTTTTGAAAGTTTGCCTCGATAAATTATCTAACTGAAAGCTGCATGAGGGTTAAAGAGGGTAGCAAAAAGGTAATGCTGCCCAACCTTGGGATTAGAGGCCCATTGCTCCGACTGTTTTTCCGTGTAAAGTAACAGAAAAGATCATCCGAAACAAAATGATGGCTATATTTACCTAAGTAACATTATTCTACCTTACCAGTTCGGTTTTGTTCCCAGCAAGTCTACCTGCTTGCAGCTCCTGCTGTCTTAAATGATTGGACAACAGTTATGAATGACGGTATCCAACCGACATTGTTGTCATAGGTTTCGCTAAAGTTTTGACTCGGTTCCACTCCAAATTGATGGCTAAGTTTTACTTAATTGGTTTTCAGGGTAATCCGTTTTACTGTCTCAGGAATTTTCCCTAAGAACGCTCCCAGCATGTACCTGTAGGAAAGTCTTACAAGAAAGTTCTAGTGGTGTTCCGCATGGTTCAGTATTGGGTCCGCTTTTGTTTTAACTGGTCTTTGCAATTGACCCGTTAATCGACTGGTCAAAGCTATGGCAGTTAATCTGTGCAATTGACCAGTTAATTGACTGGTAAAAGCTATGGCAGTTAATTTTTGCAATTGACCGGTTAATCAACTGGTAGAAACTATGACAATTACCTATACTGCAGCCATGTCACGTCTCCCGTATTGACAGCGAGTGTGTTAAGTATGATTATACAGTAACAAGTAGTAACCTTCTCGACATTGACAAAACTAAAGACTTGGGGGATTTGGTTTTCTATTGACTTAGAAAGTTAAACTAGCTAAACAATGAGCAACAATGATTAAAAGCTGTTTTACATCCGGCGATTTCCATACTTTGATCTGGGCTAGCCAATTATTATAGGATTAAAAAATAAATTTTCTGAAAAATTGGTCACCACTCCTAGCATGTATCTGTATGAAAGCAAAAGAAACCTGCTCTAAGCTTCGGCATTGAAGAACAGATTTAGATACGACTTAACATTGTAAGTAGCAATTTATACGTGGATCCATCTTTGTTCTACACCCTTAGTGGATATATTGAAACACAGGGACACCTACTCAAACTGGTGGTGAATAAAACGAGAAGTACTTTTTGCAGGAAGTACTTTTTCGCAAACTGCTTTGTTGCCATCAAGTTTAACCCTTCAATGTGGTTTTATTATAAATCTCACATCGTTCAAAGAGCCTTATTAAATGTGATCTAAATGTTGGAGTCGTCTTTGATACGTTTTTGAATAGTTTTTTTTTTTTGAATCCTTGGGTAGATATCAGCAGTTCTTATACATCGGTCTGCCTGTTCCAGATGCTCTTTTGGAAAATCTAACATAATTTAGGTCAACAATACACCAGACAGCTGAAAAGTTGCAGGCAAATGATTAGCAGAAAAAGGAAGAGAAGGGAAGTGAAAGAGACAACAACAGAGACCCCAGACACAGCAGATGTGGCTAAAAAACCAGGAATGCATCGTTACTCTAAACCAATCACTGTGCTAAACTATTTAAATCCGTAAGTACTAGTTCTAGGATTAAGAAAACAACAAGGCTGCCAATAGACTTTATCAAAACTAGACTCGAAACTCAATACTCAACCCATAAGTCGACTCTAATTTTTTTTTAAGTTAAAACTTACTTAACTGTACCAAGTGCTATTATGCCATTCAAGCTGTCATCCAAACCTTCCCAGCGTGATATGGGAAGGTTGCATTTACTCCAAAGCAGGCAATCCAACCAAGGACAACTCGGAAACAGTTTGGCTCCTCTCTCGATTTAACGTATGCAATGTGTTATCGTAAACCATTCAGTACCATCCAAAACCACACTCACTACTCAGAAAATTCAAGGTGTGTTCCGAAGATTGAAAGTGATGTCAACCCTTCGACACAACTGATGCATTTGTGGGATTGATCAGCTAAGAGCCGGCAAAGGTTTAGCCACCGACCTATTTACAGCAAAAATATGAAACCCGAACTGAGTTGGAACAAAATCGTTGGCGAGGTTTCAGCAATCTGGTACAAGAAAACACTTGATATGATGGTAACTAACATGGGTGGCATTAAATGGATTTGTTCAATGAAAAACACAGCCGCACAAGGAATTCAGTGCTAAGCAGTTGGACGTGCTCATCTTTGTGATTGATCTCTTAACAGAATAAGTGAAGTAAGCGAAGTACAACACGACGATTTGGTATTTTGCATCTGTGTCCATTTATTCTGCAGTTACAGCCAAGTACATGAACTGATTCAAACGCAATGTAACTTAGACCAAACAACGAATATACATGGTTGTGGGATGAAAGCAGTTCTTGAGGAAAGAGAGGTGACTGCAATTTGGGTGTGTGTGGACCTATTCGAACAGAAATTGGTAGGCATATTCCTTGAACAAACGACAAACAATGAATATACACGGTTTTGGGATGAAAGCACTTTTTGAGGAAAGGGAGGTGACTACAATTTGTGTGTGTGTGTGGACCGATTCGAACAGAATTTGGTAGGCATTTTCTTTGAACTTACGAAAAACAACGAATATACATGGTTTTGGGATGAAAGCACTTCTTGAGGAAACGGAACTGACTGTAATTTAGGAGTGTGTGGACCGATTTGAACACAATTTTGTAGGAATATTCTTTGAAATTAGGACAAGTGACAAATATACACGGTTTTTGAAGACCGTGCTGGCAGATTACAATAGCGTTTAAAATGGTTTTCAGTACCAATTAAAAATTACAAAATTCAAAATGTTAACCATGAAACCATCTTTGGCTTGCAACTTTTTTAAACCATTTGAGAAAATTCAAGATGCCAGAATAAACGGCGTTCGAAAACTGTTTTGGGTGAGTAACCTCTGAACCGTCAGTTAGTCTGAAAACAAACAGGTTGCGAATAATCTTCATAATTTTTTCCCAAGTAACCTCCTGTTTAAAATTGAGAAAGGTAATCATTTTGACCAAAATTCGTCACATACGTAACGGGAAAACATTAACAACTCATTTCTGAAGGGTGGGTGGACGGAATGTGGAAAGGCTGCCCAGAATAGTTGTAAGTGGTAAAGGTGATGCCCCGCCGATTGTGTTGTACGTCAGATTCCGGTATGGATGCATTGTATTTATGGTAACCGTAACCTAAGAAGAAGTGCAGAGGGTGTGCGTGCCAAAAGCATGAATCTGCTGCATGCGCTCGTCACAAAATCACATTACCATGTAACATATCCTTCACTGCATGATACTACAAAGTAAGACTAACATGACATTACTGTATAAAAATTAAAGCACGATGTCTGGGCAATCGGCAAAGTGGCAGGGGCTTGCGTTTTTATTCCTTGCAACAAACGGAGCCATGATGGAGTAGGAGATGTAACGCAATCAATGGGGCATAGCCTTGACCCCTCGTATACGTCCACGCGTTACTTGACGCGCGTAGACACAGACGCAGAATAGAAAACTGGTTTCTCCCGTCGCTGACATATAATCCAGTGTGAATTGGCAGCGCGTTGGAGTTGGCATAGGCTCAACTTTTCCGCGTGAGCCGCGCAGCAGGACGGGTTTTTCTGCCCTCCAGCTACTACGAAACTGGGTATTCAATAGAGGGATTTATAAATAGGTCAAGTCGGTCGGTCATTCTCTCCCCTTTTTACACGTGATCGTGGACACACCAGCGCTGCTTTCTTTTCTGTGTCTGCTTGTAAGCGCGTCAAGTTACGCGTGGACATACAAGTTGAGCGAAGCCCACCAGATGCTAAATGCAACCTAGTTTAGTACCACATAATTTCGTGGATGAAACATCATCATACTTTCGTTTAGGTCATTGTTGGTAGCACAGCATCCATAATACGACGGAACGCACCATGAGTTTATAATCTGAACTGAATAAATCCTAAACATTAATAGCTTTTATTTTAAAGTATAGCTGTTAGGGGCAATGACTTCTGTTGGGGGGGTGGGGTCATTTCACGAATCATTACCCCTAAATTTCATTCCCCCTCCAAAAAAAAAATACTAGTCGATTCGAAAAAGTTGGGCAGTTACCGTTGATACCAAGTTATGCTGAGTACCACGGAGTTCTATGCGTACATCCGGCATGCTAGGAGCACCATAAACGCCATAATCACGAAGAAAAATAAAATCGCCATTTTGGGGAAAAAAGTACACTGAATACTACAGAGGTAATGGTTTAATCAAGAGGTGTATGTGTCAATACATTCTTCTCCCAAATTTTAAGAGGAGTGCACAGTAAACTGAGGTGTGAGCCGTAAAAAGAGGTGTGCTCCATACAAAGACGTGTGCAAATACAGCTAGATAAATAACTAATTTGTTTGTGGTGGTATAAATAGACTTATACCACAGCTGTGACGTCACGCTAACTCAACGCCATGCTAAATTTTTGTTGATTAAATCCCGTTAACCAACACCGGAAGTGTACGTCATCGCAAAATACATCGTGAAAAAAAAACGTAACGCAATAAAAACGTACAAAACTTAATTACTTAAAAGGAATGAAATCCCATCCCTGCAAACTCTTATACGTCAGGCCCATTTCTAAGCCATTCACGCTGCATTTACTCCCCCACCCCCTCCCTCCACAAACTAAAATGTAATGACCTTCATTCATACCGATACCCTATTACCGTAGTTTTTAAACAATTCTCAATCTACAAATGCTCAAAATGAATTACATACCTTCCCAGAATGTCATTCTATCCCTGCAGCCTTTTATCGAAGTTCTATCACTCCTAAAAGCTTCAAAAGCACAAGCGACCTGGCTAGCGTGAAATACAGCGAAACGACGCTGCGTATCCTTCCCGCCCACTCCCCCCACAAACGGACGCAAACGACTCGTCAGTCTACCAACCACTCCACCCTCAGTAAACTAAAATAGAATGACCTTCAGTCATTTCAGATATTTTCACAAAACACATTTTCATTTTGAGCGTTTGTAGTTTGAGAATTGTTTAAATAGGCCGTGTCAGTATGGCTCAGCGGTAGGACCTCGGCCTTTGGTTTCAAAGGTCCTGGGTTCGATTCCCCGCTCAGGCAGTCTGACATAGAAGTCCAAAAGGCAACGTAAATAGGTTTGCATCTGTATTTAGTTTTTAGAGAAAAGTGGAGACTTACAATGATTTAAGCTTTCATAGTGCACAATCAATAATTCTTGCACAATACTCATGGATAGACTACATGTACGAACTGCCGTCATTTAAATACGGAAATACCGAAAATCACCAATTAAATGCTCATGGACTGTTAAAATTAATTCGATAAAAAAAAGGGGGCTGTGGCCATCGGAAAGTAACAATTGGAATCTTACTTCTGCCCGGGAAGAGTGAGGGGGGTGTAGGTTGCTTAGGCCTAAACCAATTCGGCGTTTATGTGACCATTCACGTACGTTAATAATGGTAGAATTGTAAAGAGCATATCATCAACAAGCTAAACAATACAAGTGGTAAAGCATGAATGAACTGAAGTTTCGACATACACTGGTACAACTGTGGATCCAGCTAGCTTGGAACTTGTCACTATTGCGGCTTTTGTAGTGGGAACTGTCCTCTCAACCTTCTGCTTGGCATCCATAACAGCATCTTGTTGTGACTTGGCTATCAACTCATTAATTCGGATTGCTTCGGCTTCCACTGCAGCATCTAAAACAGCTTGAAACTACCTCCGTGTTAAAGCATACTGCGGAAAGTTTGTATCGTTAGGCTTAGCAAAAATGAGGAAAACAAGAGTACGAAACCAGCCCACAGAGGAACATCATTAGGGGTGGCACGGTAATCGACAATTCGATAATATCGCGATAAAGATTTTCGTCGATTTTCGTATCGCACTTTTTCGGATTTTTTCGAATTATCGTTCAAACCCCAATGCTAAATTGTCATACCTCGGAAACCGTAATAGCTAGAAACAAGCGGTTTGCGGCGTTGCATGCATAATTACAAGGGCTCTCCAACCAAGTGTGCTATGCTGTTGTTAGTCACTTTAGCGTATTGGAGAGTTAGTTTACTGCAAACAGTATTTTAGGATTAAGTATAAGCAGTAAAACATCTAAATTGTTTCTACATGGCGAGGAAGTAATGGACAATGTTAAGTGCATTTTAAACAATGTTTAGTACATGGACAATGTCTGCTGGCCAACTAGATCAGTGCTACACAATTCACATTCGCAAAGGTTGCACTGCAGGCTTCAGCCAAAAAATTTTTTTAACCAACAAATTTTTGAAATGGGTATTCCAGCCTCAAAATTTGATTTATCGAGATATTATCGATTATCGCAATAATTTTAAAACGTTTTATCGGGATTACATCATTACAGCCACGTTTATCTAGCAACGGTTTTAATTTTAAGTAGTACGGTAATTTAACACTCATTTCGATATGTACTTTTGTTAATTTTGGTTTTTCAGCAATTCACACAAACTTGCCTGAATTTCTTCCATGGCTCTACACGTGGTCTCCATCCACACGGATTGCAATTTGTTATACATCTCCTGCTTTTTGTAAACCTTCAGTATACTGCCATAATCAATAACCTTAAAAAAAAATCATAAAATCACAGCATATTTATGAGAATGGCGAATGCTACGCATGTAAGGAACGTAAAAAAAAAATTATTCAAATAAAGTTATTCAAATGAGGACTACTAGCATTATTCGGGGCATCTTAAATATTCCACGTCACGCTAAAAACGGATGACATTTTGAAGTTTATCTCTTTGATGTATCGAGATATTTTCTGAGAAGAGTTTGGGTTGGAGAAGGAGCAGGGTCAACAGGACTACCTTAAAAAAAATTACAAACAAAAACGTGAAGTGCGCCGTAAAAAAGGGAGATATATGATTGAATTTTCACTTGTTAAAATGAACACGGATAAAAATTGATGATTTTTCATTGAAATAATAAAATGTGCAATTGAGAAAATGCCATCTGTTTAGGTGCTGTTGTGCTTTACGTTTTAAATATATGATTGGTAAAGCACAACAGCACCTAAACAGATGGAATTTTCTCAATTGTACATTTTATTATTTCAATGAAAAATCATCAATTTTTATCCGTGTTCATTTTAACAAGTGAAAATTCAATCATATATCCCCCTTTTTTACGGCACACTTGACGTTTTTGTTGTAATTCGTGTACCTTTTTTACAGCTATGGCGTCGCGCTACAAAGCTTTATGCATGCAGTCGATTGTTGCTGGCCACTTTGAAACAATTCAACTCAGCTCTGAACGCCTGCATCTGCGAAATAAATACGCCATTCTATTGTTTCTAGCTGCCAATTTCAAGGCTTGGCCTCGAAATTAACAACGTAGCTTAGTTTGGTTTAAATGTAGGCTATATCGTTTAGCTGAAACACGGATTCTTTCACGAATGTTTTATTTGAGGCCCTGGCCCGAGACCGCACGCCCCAATCCACTGGGAAATACAAAACCAAAGTTGCAAACTACAGCAACACTACAAATTCACAAAATAAATGCATGGATTCTTTCAAAGGGTTTAACGAGCGTTAACCACTCCTGGTCATCTGCCCCAAGCCCTAAGGCCCTATGTCTGCAACAGCCAGTTTCCCAGATTATTTCATTTCATTTCATTTATTTCCCAGAAGCCGTGGTCTCACACCGTACGCTCCTAAGTACAAATGCTAAAAATAAACCAACGAAATCAACACAAACACAAACCACAACCAGATATCTCAACCACAAATCCCCACCGCAACTCCCCGCTGCAAATCAATACCACGAAAATCAACCACAAATCCTCATATCACTGTTCCACTGACCACTATTGTCTCTTTCTATCCGCTGGGCAACCATGACGCACAGCTCCTTGATCAGGTCATCACCGTCTACTGCGATACAGAGCACACCAAACACAACGCTTGTTCACACAGATGCATGGGGTCCACCCCTCCTCTTGAATGCACTTCCCTTGCCAATAAACACACCACACTTTACCTGGTCACACCGTGTGATCTCTGGATGGGACCGCCGCAAAGAGACTGCAAGGCCAAGGCGGGAATCACACAGAGCAAATGCTAGACCGCTACTCCTGTTGCTTTGCAAAACCTGGCTAGACATCGCAGCCGACACAACGTTTGCTTGGCTGGTGCCGTCGACAATAGCTGGTCAACTGTTGGAGCCGCCCCAAAAAACCTGGCTATTAAGACACGAGAGTTCGCATACAAGGGACACACAGCAATGAAATGCTCTGGCGTAACTTCCACTTTGCACAAAGAGCACAGCGGAGTGTCCACCCATGCAAACCGAAATTGGTGGCCACGCAGAAGGGAGTGGCCTGTCCTCAGTCTCGAAAGCACTTTTGCCTCAGCATAACCCAATTTGTGCATGACAGAATGCACACCACAGACAGGCTGTACCCGAAACAGCGTTCTGCCCTTGTCATGCGCCACCCATTCCTCTTGCCATTGCCGCAAGAGCCACTGGCGTAGCAAGGGGCGCATGGTGGCTGCAGATACTAGCTGTGAAACCGGAGGTGCACCATGAGTGACTGCTTCACGCGCAAGTCCATCCGCAAACTCGTTCCCAGCCACTCCAGCATGCCCACGCGCCCAGCGCAGAGCAACAGTCCCACGACACGGAGCCGTCCACAACTTCCAGCCAATAGTGTAGACTAATGGGTCCGTAACACTAAGGCTCCGAAACGCATCTCGCAGACAGCCCACACTAGCAAGTGAATCCGTCACAATCGCAAAGGACGTTAAGTCCAGGTCAATCGCAACATCGAGTGCTACAGAAACTGCCGCTAATTCACACATCGTACTTGAGGTGGCCAAATGTATACTCCTCCTGAGAGTCACCTTGAGTGAAGAAATACAAACACCCAACCCGTCCCGCTGAGTAGCAGGGACAAACGAAGCGTCACAATATACCTCACAGTCAACACTGACATTATCAAAGACCCGCAGCAGCTGCGGGCACCAGACCCACGGGCAAAATGGCTTGGCCCAGCCAATGTTAAAACAGTGCCCCGAAACAGTAAGCAGAGTAGACACACCGCTACCCGCCACACCAAGCAGGCAGCGTGCTCTGTCAGTAAGTTTCCGGTAGTCATGCAGGACTTGCCCAACTGGATCCCTTTCACCCCTACTCAAGTTGTGCATACATAAGGCAGCTAAAAGCTCCACGGCTCTGTTTTCGAGGGGCGGTTCACCACACTCAACCCATAGCGCTTGGGCTGGTGTCGACAGCAAACAGCCCGTTACCACCCGAAGAGACTCATTGATTGTAGTCTGCAGCTGCCGCAGATGGCGACGCGACAACACCAGAAATGGAAGGTGGTAATCAAGACTCGCCCTGACAAAAGTCCTATACGCCGCCAAGAGTGCTATACGCGTCACAAACGTGTGCCTCACAAGCGCCTTAAGAACTGACATCCTGGATTGCACTTTGAGACGAAGCCTGGACACATGCGCATTCCATGTCAGCTCTGAATCCAGGAGCACTCCCAGATACTTGACCTGGGACGTCGGCCGCACATGAACCCCGCCAATAACAAGTGTGGGCATTGTATTGCAAATAGCACGGGTTCTTGAAAACACAACTACCTCCGTCTTGGCAGGAGCTAAGTGCAGGCCTCTCTCTGCCAAACGATCAGCAACCAGGTCAAGTGCATGCTCAGCAAGAGAAAGGACATCCTTCCCTACAAACCACACTGCAACATCGTCAGCGTAGCAAATTATGTTCGACGAGAGACTTAGTTCCACAAGAACATCATTGATCGCGAGGGCGAAAAGAGTCGGGCTGAGACAGCTCCCTTGCGGGAGGCCCCGTTCAGTCTGCGCCTCCAAAGACCAACAGCCATTAACACGCGTGACGAACCTACGTTTGCCGAGAAGTGACAGGATCGCACTCCTGAGGAGCGGGCTGACACCCATCCTCTCCATGGTCTCACCGACCCACGCAAGTGACACGGTATCGTATGCAGCTTTAATGTCTAGAAAGATCGCTACAACTGTATTGCCAACCATCCATGCCTCTCGTATGCTCGTAAGAAGGTACAGGACAGCATCCTGGGCAATCCTGCCAGGCCTGTACCCAAACTGAACCGGGGACAGACAGTTGTAATATTCCACATGCCAGCTAAGTCTACGCACCAGCATGCGCTCAAATACCTTGCGTAAACTTGACAAAAGAGCAATGGGACGATAATTGAGAATGCTGGATTTGTCACTACCAGCCTTATGCACAGGTACAAGGACAGTAAACATCCACGATTGCGGAACACTTCCTCCCTCAAGAATTTCCTGCATGAGCTGCAGGAGGCTACCTTTGGCTTCCTGCGACAGACTCATGAGTTGCTGATACGTTATTCCATCAATGCCTGGTGTACTATGACACTTGCACTTCGCCAGTGCAGCATGAAACTCTTGCTGATCCCAGCATGCATCCCCAATCCACGAATGTCGCACAGTAGGGCTGTGCTGCGGCATAACTCCAGCTGGTAGAGCATAAACGCTCGAAAAGCGTTCATTGAACGCATCAGCCATGTCCTCACCCTTCAGCACCGTGCGGGAGGTGGCAACAAAACGCGTATCGTAGACCCAAGCTACCTTCAGCTTCTGTCCCTGATGCTGCAACTCACGCCACGCTCGCGTAACAGTCACAGCCGCCCCAACCCTTGAGCACAGCCGATCACCATAAGTCTGCCTCTCGCGGCGAATGATGAACTCAGACTCCTTGGCGGTGGCACGATAAATCAGCCAGCGCTCTTCGCATGGAGACCGTTTCCATTTCCGATGAGCTTTTTGCCTATCGCGAACAGCAATCTGGCAGGCTCGCGTCCACCAAGCCGGGTGAGGGGTCACCGAAATGGCACGTTCATACCTTACCGTACTACGCTTGTCTAGATACCGAGACATCCACCCCGCAAAAGTGCCACAGTCAACAGACGGGCGACGCCTATCCTGCGGCGCGCACACAGTACCTTTGTTAAGTGGCTGCAACAAAACCGGAAAGTGATCACTACCGCGTTGATCATCTGACACCACAGCACGAAAGGATGAGGCTAATGCCGGCGCGCACACAAAGAAATCTAACACCGATTCTTGCAAAGTACCTCCTTGCCACCTAGTAAAGGTTGGTGAACCAGCGTGCAAAACACTGAGACCACACCTGTCAAGCGCTACCACCAATCGACGCCCCCTGGCGTCAACATGAGTTGCATCCCAGTCGAAATGGTGACCGTTGAAATCTCCTCCAATAATAGCAGGAGATCCCAACTGCCGAAACCAGGATTCCCACTCATTACTTGTTGGATTGCCAGTAGCATGCAAAAACACAATGGTTACCCACTGAGACAAAAGCCACACTTTGATAGCACACGCATCAATCCCCAAAACACTATGCTGCAAGGTAACAGCAAAATACGGTACAGACCACTTAATGAAAATGCCGACTTTGTGCCCTGAGTGCACAAAATCCGCACGGAAGGCCGAAGCATCAAAAGCCTGCATGCCCCCAGCTTCCTGCACCCCTAAAATATCTGCATGACGTAAAAGCTGTTCAGCTTCAACAACCCTTCCCTGCAAGCCTCTCGCATTCCAAGTAGCAACTGTAACAGGCGTAAACATTGTGACCAGGAAGTTATAGCACAGGAAATACAAACAACCCAAACCTGCGTCTTAGCACTACTCATAGCCTCCTCCCACCTCACCTAACTGTGAACTTTCTTGAGAAAATGCGATACTCATTTCATCATCAACATTAGACGACGACAGCAACATTAGGTTAGGATCAGGACCACTGATGATAAGACCCGGCAATACTGATACAGCACTGACGCCTTCCACATCACTCATCACATTCACATCACTCTCTGATACCGACACCGATACTGGTACACCGCTACTGTGATCACTATTTTGGCTCACATCAGCACCCACTTCACCACTCTGTGAGTGCACAGCACTGACTTGGTCAGATCTATCCTTGGACGAATTTCCCCGTTTCCTCCTTCCGCCACTTCGGTGCCGCTTCGCCGGTGGCATGACCCAGTTCCCATCATCCGTTTCACTCACTGCTACTTGCTGCGACTGCATTGGCTGAGAATCCACTTCCTGCTCAGAACTTTTGCCCGGTACAGCTGGAGCGACCGGCACAGAAACCGCTGAAGTACTCACGAACTGTTGAGCCGGCACAGCAGCCGTGGTGCTCTTTGTCGAGGTACTCAGCCCCAGGGACGGTAGACCACAATCTTGCGAACGTCCCGCACGGGCGACGCTCAACCGTCGTCGCTCATCCTCTTGATCCTTTGCCGCCAAGTGTTCGCAAAGTTGCCTGGGATCACGCCATACACCACACACATTGCACGCGCGGCTCATGCAGGCTCGTCTGAAGTGCCCACGCATATCGCAACGGAGGCACTTGGGCGCACGATCTGCTACAATCACCAACGATGGGATGCCACGAACGATGACAACATCCGGCACATCATCAATCGACGCAAAGTCTTTGAGACGCAGGATTATCTGCCTCATGGTTGTTTCACACACAGCGCGACCCCTAATAACAAGCTTTTCAAAGGCGTGTGTCCCAAGCACTGCAATCTTGCCGAACGCCCTGTCTATTTCCCCAGGTGTAACGCCTCTGGGAAGCCAGTGCAGACGTGCCTGTATAGTGTGCTCATGCAAATCGTAAACCTCTACTGTGCTCCCCTCAATCGTAAAGTTATTCTTTAGTAGCAGCTGTTTCGAAGCACGAGACTTGAGCTCCACTTCAAATGCTCCACCTCCACGAAGTGGTCCTACAGCAGAAATTTCTGCTGCACCTACTACCGCTTCAACAGCAAAGTACACTTGCGCCAGTAACGGATGCTTTTTTGGGTCACAGACAAGCACTACAGAAAGTGGCATCTTAACGTTAGCTAAGCCTCCTCCATACTGCTTCTTCAAGGATTTCAGATTCCGCGAGTACTCTTGCTTTTCACCGCCTTCGTTGTCATCACTACTCCTTTGCTCCCCTGTACCGCTCCTCGCCGCCGTGCTAAACAGCTTGGTTACCGCTTGCAGTACATCCTCTTTTTCCGTGTCTCTGCATTGTTGTCCTCCTTCAGCATTTTGGGCTCCCCATTCAATACCCCTTTCACTCACGCCGTACCGTCTGACATCTGCTTCCGAAATCCCACGCTGCTCCGCCCTGCTCATCACCTGCACAAACTTCTCAGCTGTGACAACACCAGTATTTACTTCGTTGCTTGCCAATATTTTGTCTATGACAAGCTCTCTCAGCAAGGCATCCACATCGTCCGCCATTTTATTGAATTATTATTTCATTATTTCATTATTCAGATTTCAGATTATTTCATTTCGCCCTTCAACAATCGACGTTTTAGCAAAGACATACCACGTGCACGAAGAATGGATATGGAGTTTGCAGAGTGGCATTGTTCCCTAATCTCAATGGTTAAAACAATGTATAACAATCAAAATAATCGTTCAGGGACCTGTAACTTCGGAATGACTAGACCAATCGAAAAAGTGGTCTCTGTGAGGATGAAGCCCAGGGAAATTTCTGGCTTAGATCATGTTTCAGATTTTAGGTAGGTTCAGTAGTTTTTTTCTGAAACCGTGTCACACAAGAACAACAACACCAACAAGAAGTGAACAATTTTCAATATTTTCGTGTGGCTCCGTACGTTTACTCTTGCATGGAATTGCATAAAATTGGTATAAACTTGAGAAAAGTTGTTATCTACTATCTGGCCAAGTTTGGTCGAAATATATTAAATAGAAACGGAGAAATTAATAGTTTTAGTTTTGCTGGAGAGAGGACTTCATTCATATATATATACACGGCTATCGCAGTGTATGATACCAACAATGAAAGTTAAAAAAGTCACGTAATACGTCATTGAATATATCCTCCAACGATATCCCATTACGAAATTTATTTCTGAACCTATTGACTTAACGAAATTTGGACACGTCGATTGTGAAAACCTACATGTGACGTGTGTGGGTGTGTGTTTGTATGGTGTGGAGGGAAGGAAGGGCAGCTGTCCTTCCAGGGACGACCGAACGTGCAATAACAAAAAAATAGGATGGTTCGTAGTCGTCGTTTTACGCAAGAAAAATAATGTCAAGCAGCTTAGGCAGCAAGGAAGCAAAAAGAAATAGATCGCCCTCCCTGAATTTGAATGACATGACACCTATTATAAAAGCTAAATAAATTGTAAAATGTTCCTCTAGACATGACTAAGCACTCCCCGGATTGGCCCCTCCCTTTACCCGATATTTCTTCTTCTCAAAAAAAATTCTGGTAATGTTCAAATTTGAGCCGATTCAGCCACACGAGCATTAAATTCCTTAGGTTGACTTAAGGCTCAAATAAATAATAAAAAAATAAAAACTTTTTTACCGTTCGAATTGTTATCTTCATTCAATGAAAAGTAACAAGTAGTACTTGTACTACTAAGTACTCTTTGTACTTAAAAAATTCATTATAGCAGCTATTTTTTTTTAAATTTACGTAGACCCATCAACAACTTAGTTTTTCAGCAATAAACTTATGTACCTGGGCTCAAAATGTCTTCCCGTTATATCATGCATTGTTACAAGCAATGACAATGCAATTTTAATTACGTGACATAATCTGCAAGATTGAAGAAAAGAAGGATTTGAAAAGAAAAGCATGTCAAAACATTGGTTATTTGCGTGCATACTTTGACAAATCTAGGCTTATTTTGGCCATCAATCTGTAGTACACAGATGGAGAGTTACAAGATGCTGCTGAACAGCCACGGGAAATTACGAGTTTATTACGAGCACGAAAGCGCTCCAGAACAAAAAAAGCACTTGGCAGGTTTGAAGCGCTTCCAAACGAAGCCATAGCTCCAGAAGGTGAGAGGTACAATTTTGCTAGGTAATTCCAATCGGAAATTCCTATGGTTTCGACATGCTACTATTGACACAATCCCGAGGTATCACAGGGCGCTTCTCTTCCAGAATAGGGTAGCGTTCTAGTTGGAAAACCGGGAAAATTCAGGGAATTTATCATGTCTGGAAAAGTCGGGAAAAAATAAGGGATTTTATCATGTTTGGAAAAGTCAGGGAAAAATCAGGGAATTTGATAAACATATACTGAGATTCAGGGAATTTCAAATCTTTTTTTCCTCTATAAACATTAGCTCATTCCTAAATTTCACTTTTTACTTCTAAAACCTTCACTTTATTTGAGTTCAAGCTGTCGCGTTCTTTTTGGTTCATTTCTGATCACGCAAATACTCTTTAGTCCTAAGTAATATTGGGTCGTTACATGTTAAGTGCGTTTCTAGTTTTTTTTTTCAGATTACGGCATTTCGACTCATTGCCAGTCCCAGTTATGGCAGTGCTATTTTTGATTTTAAATAGTGATGCGATGTAGTTGTTTGCAATTTGAGTAAATGCGAAAAAAAAATGTCTGGTCTGGGCCTGGTCTTCTTTCGACTGAAAAAACATCAGGGAAAAATGTCAGTATTGGTCTGGAAAACCTAGAAAAATCAGGGAATTTCATTATGAGGTTTTGAACGCCACCATGAAAAAATACCAGAGGTGGCTGAGGCCATCGTGTGCCAGAGGCCATCGTCTGCCAGAGGTCCCAGGTCCGAGCCTGCATGCTCGGACCTGGGACCTCTGGCACACGAAATAGTCGTGCTAACCATCAGGAGGCATCTTGTCCCAGTAAACGTTAACGAAATCATCTTCTATCTATACATAACTGAAAACAAGTAACGCAGTCAAATCCCACAATACTTTATAAATTAAAGCTAACTTGCACCTATCTCGTTACCCATTCGCACCAGGTATAATCCAAGTCAACATGTAGAAACAATAAGGCGTACCAAGGGTTGGCAAGGAGGCAAGTCACCTCCAGACATACGCTAAGGGCTATAGAGCAGTGACATTTGCCGCCATATTGGCACCAGTATGGGTTTTGGAGGGCATAACTACAAGGTGCACTACATAAAAATGGAGGGAAAAACAACGGAAGAGCGGATTTCTTAGGCTTAAAGTAACGTTTACTCCAACAACAAAAATCGCGCGTTTTAGGTCTAAGAAATCACTCTTCACAGCATCGGCTTCAGTATGACGCCCTTCTGTTTCTCTCTGCAGTGCCCCTTGCAGCTAAACTATTAAGGCTCCAGCATAGAGTTTATATACAATAATACTACGTCGTGTCACTGCTCTATAGAAATAGTGTGCTGGTACTCTCCTGCATTGTGCAACATGTGATTAGGTTTGTATTTGTGTGTGGCCTTTTTTTTTTAATCTGCGTTAACGAGTATATTCTTAACCATATACGTGCTTAGTTGCCGAATTAGTATACACCAAGTAATTTTTGTCTTGAGCACAGAATGAACTCCTCAACCTGTCAAAAACTTTGAAAATATTTCAATTTTCGTTCGGTGTAGCCAAGATACTCTAGGCTATTTACTACAGTGCGTCATGGCTACCGCGAACGTTTCAAAAGTTCGAAAGGACGATTCTTCACTCTCAAACTCTCTGAAACCTACCAAAAAAACTTTGAAAATATTTCGATTTACTGCAGTACGTCATGGCTACATCGAACGTTTCAAAAGTTTGAATAATAGGTCACACTTTTTCGGAATCAGAATTGGATTCTGGATCCAAAGAAGTCCCTTTTTGCACTTTTGTTTTACAAATAAATTTTGGACATGGAAAAATTTCAGGATTGTTTTTTCATCTTGGACTGCCTTATCTGTTATCTAACATCACGTCTTCCGATATTGCCTGTGGTGATCCAACTTCCCTGATATCAACTGGATGACCAGCCATCTAGTTTCCCATCCTCATTAATTCAAAAGATTTCTGTTTTTTCTGGCTGTTTACAATCTTACCTAACTAATCAAGCCACATGCTAGTGTGTCGCCCGCCAAAATAAACGAAAACACCCAGATAATATATATATATATAAGCATGGCGACCACTAGACACGTTTGTCTTTACAGCTAAGGTAGTTTTGCTATTTTCAGCCATCTGAGGATAAATAACAAGGCGACAGAAAAGGCTAAAAAATTGTTTGATCGTGAGACTTTGGTCGCCTGACAACATAAAAAGTCACTGTTAGTGACACAGCTTAACGTTTGCTTGTTGAAAAAACCACGTGAACAACGTTGATATTTGCCTAATTACTTACTGGCTACTGCTGACGCCATTTTTTGTATCACGAAAATAAATTCTTCCGTACGGTCAATAAAGCTGGTTCTTAGCTCATATTACAGGTATTGCTCTGGAGATGTGCCCTTTTCATAAAGCATCTTCTAGCTGGTCAAATGGTTCAGGGGTTAAGGACCCCTAAACGACCAAATTGATTGTTTTACATCTTTTTAAACATTGTTATTATGCAACAATGCCAATCAGCAAACGCCAGCTGCAAGACGTAGACTGAAGAAAAAGGGTTTTGATTTGTGTATAGGTAGTTTCGTTAGTACAAGCAACTCCTTGAGCAATGTTTCATAACAATACAAAACATTAAAACAATGCCCACCAGCAAACGGCAGTAAACTGAACATTAAATAAATAAAAATAAAAAATAAATAAGTATTTGTTGCGAAGCAACAGGTCTGGCAAGGATCGGATACGATCACTAAAATTCAGCCTAAAAGTGGAGGATGCCAACAGCAGAAAGTAAATAGCACAAAAGTTTAAAAAATGGGGTATAAAGGGGTGAGGAGAACTGACCAAGCTAAAAGATATACAAAGATAAAACTACAATAAAATATAAAAAATAAATAAAAAATAATGTCAATACAGGACAGAAGTCTGCTGTCATACAAGATTAAATAGAATTACAAAATAATAGCATTGATTGAAACGGGCCAAGAATTAAATAACCGTCAGAAATTTGGACAGACCCAATTTTTGTAGTTTTGATTTAAAGGAGTTAGGGGTTGGCAACATCACCAACTCGCCAAGAAGACTGTTCCACACTTTTACAACACGGTTAGTAAAAAAATATTTACGGTAGTTTGTGTGTGGAGACCCCACAACCAGTTTAAGTGAATGCCCTCGAGTCCGATAATCCCTATGCAGTTCGAAGAATTGTGAATAATCAAAACTGACATGGCCATGCAAAAAAGAGACATGGCCATGCAACAAAGAGTTGGCCATGCAACAAAGGGTAAGTCCGATTAAGGTCGGCCTTGAGACGACGTAACTCAAAGAGTGTCCAAATTTAGAAGTTTAAGTAGATCTGCATAGGGTTAAATTTAAATCCACGCAGTGATTTTGTAAATCGCCTTTGAACCGCTTCAATGTGGTTAATATCCAGGACCAGGTAAAGGGACCAGACAGGGCTCGCATACTCAAGAATGGGCCGAACGTAAACTTTAAATGCACGTACCAAGGTGGTTTGATCACCAGAACTAAATAACTTTTTTATCCAAGCGACTCGCTGTTTGGCTGCTTTAACAATATGATTGCAATGGGATACAACCTTCAAATCGGAAGTGAACCATACGCCAAGGTTTTTAACAATCGCAGTGTGTGGTAAATTCGATCCAGGCAGCAGAGAATTAAAAAAGTTAAAATTGGATTTACCAACAGGAAAAATACTACACTTGTTGCGTGCTAAAGGCAGCTGCCACAATGAAGACCAGTCCGTTAATTCTGTAGTGGCAGTTGACAAGGCATTGTGGATGGCAGCATCGACTACTTGCACATGCAGCTCCACATCATCAGCAAATTTGTTTTAAACAGTGTTTGATGACTTGACTGTTAAATCATTTATAAAAATGACAAAGAGTAGCGGTCGCAGAACACTACCCTGTGGCCCTCCACTCAACACTTTCCTGACATCAGAGTGCTTATCCCCCACAGGAACACACTGGAAGCGTTCAGACAAAAAAATCAGCCAGTTGAGCAACTTGTCCCGAAAACCAACGTATTCTAATTTAGCTAATAATTTGCTGTGGACCACAGACTGAATCAAATGCCTTTGCGAAGTCGATGAGGATGACATCAGTGGGAATGCCCTCGTCAATTGAACTGGTCCAGTCATCCAACATGGAAAGAAGTTGTAAACAAGTGGATCTCCTGGGTAAAAAACCAAATTGATCATCCCGAAGGAAGTTATGTTCCATAATGTAAGAAAACGTGTATGCGGATTACGCGTTCCAAGATTTTACAGAGAACACAAGTTAAAGCAAAGGGTCGATAATTTGTCGAGTCTGAGGAATTTCCCTTCTTAAATATTGGAGAAATGTACGCTAACTTCCAGATATCCAGAAGCTTACCAGATTTCATGGACAGCTCTAAGATTAACGAAAGAGGTTTACTGATCACACATTTAATTTCATGTTAAAAAAAAAAGTGGAATCACCGTCGGGCCCAGTACTGTGACTAGGTCTTACGGAAGACAAAGCTTTAAACACCAAGTCCGACCCAAAAGTAGGGCACATACAGTTGTCCATAATACGAGTGCCAGAAAGTGGTGGTATGAAATTATTACCAACCACGAAGTTGCCAACAAAGGCACTGTGGAAAACATCTGCTTTTTGTTTGTTGTTTGAGACAAATTTACCATCCACACACAAGGGAGGAATGCTTCTCACACATCCAGTTTTTTTTTTACGAATCTGAACAAAGACGCCATGGAGCCCTCCATCAAAACTTTACGCTCAGCAAAGACTTCGCATTCACGGGACTGGCGAGCATAGGATAACTGACATTCCTTGTACCGTAACTTGTTTCCTTCACAAGGGTCACATTTAAATAGACGCCATAGCCTTTTTTTCTTTGCACGTAGCTTCCGTAAGGATTTAGTAACACTACTATGTTTGAAGAATATGTTAGGTTTACTCGAAACCCACGTGTAGGACTCTTGAACGCATTCATTCAAGGTACCCAGGAAACGATTCCAAGTGACATTTATATACCCGTTACAATCAAGAGTACGCAACCAATCTATCTCATTAGAGATAAATCCGTGCGTTTGCAAGTAGATACTGCAGTACTAATAAGAAATACTAATCACATGAAAAAAGGAGACTGCTGTCCTCAAAATGGAACGAACGGTGACAAAAAAAAAATTGACCAGAAAACTAGATTGGTGTTTCCATCTCATAATTGCTAAGACAAACAAATGGATTTCAACAATTTGGACCAAAAATATCTGATATATACTCCAAAACTAAACTTAAGAATTCCTGCCAAGCTTTTCGGCTGTGTAAAGTCGTGATATCACACACCAAGCTCTTTCGCCAAGCTAAGCCCACCAATTTCAAACGCTAAATGAAATAAATGAAAACTGCACAGTAAGCAATTTCATATATTTAATTTAACCTTCGAACCAGGCTACTCGGTGGGATTAGCTTGGCGTTTGACATCACGAATTCACACGGCCGAAAAGCTAGGCAAGAATCCTTAACAAGTTTTGTTTTGCGGTATATTAATAAACATACTAGAATTCGTTCTAACCAAAAACAGTCTACTCTTGACTTACTCTTCGCCAATAATAATAATGTATTTGACTGGAGCGACACTGTTCTACCCATTGGTACAAGTGCCCTTCATAGCATCAGGCAACTGACCTTAGTCAGAAACCCAAGACTTGACAGAGAGACTACGTCAATACGGACAACGATTTGCTCAACAGTATTTTTGAGAAAAATAGACTGGTGTGACCTTCTCGATGATGCTATGTGGAAAATTAGAGCTATATCTTTCACTACAATGTCGTTAACTGTATAGAATAACTTGCCCCTGTATTAATCCATAGATCTAAATAATATCCTGCTCGCCTAAAAAAAAGGCATGAAAAAGAAAATCAAATTGAGAAATCGTCTCTGGAAAAGATGGAAGTAGGGACCAAGTGAAGAAAACAGCACCAACTTCAACAAACGCAGAAAATTTATGACATCAGAAATGCTAAGGAAACATTTGAAGAATACATTGCTGACAATCAGTGTTTATAAGTCCCAAAAGTCTTTTATAAATATGCCAAAGAAAGGACACCATCACATGCCTTAAGACTGTAAACTGAAATCGCTGCTCACCCACAAAAAATGGCTAATAACTTTCGTACGTTTTTTGAACAGGAAAACGATATCCCTGATGTTGATTATAAATCCTTTCACATCCAGTGCAATAATCCTGATATGGTTCTGATCGTGAAATATACTCGTGAATCTTGATCATGGTAAATCTCAAGGTCTTGCTGGCATTCATCCAGTATTAAAAAAATTGTGCTACTACTCACTCTAAGTCAATTAACATTATTTTTCAATCTCTGGTCGACTCTGGTAATTATCCTTGTGTGTGGAAGTGTGGCGACGTCGTACCTCTCCATAAGAAAGGTTCCCACCATGATGTTAATAATTGTTGGTCTATCAGTCTAGTTCCAGTTGTAGCAAAAGTATTAGAAAGAATTACCTTAAATCATATATAGAGTGAACTACTGCATCAAAACAAAGACCACAACACCACAAAAACCCACAGAAAGACCTGGACAGAAAAATTCCAGCTGATGTCATCTACACAAACATCAAAAATGCTTTTGGTTCCGTCCCTCATTACCAACTGTTATCCAAGCTTAAATCTGACAACCTTAACCCTCATATTTATAACTGGATTTGCGGCTCTGCTGCCAATCGCTACCAACAAGTCACTTTCAGAGGTTTAACTTTAACTTTTCAGAGGTTCTCTTTAACTGGTTCAAACAGAAAAGTAAAGGAATTATCCACGGTGGAAACCCTAGTGCATGGCTTTTCAGTAAATTCGTGAAGAATATGCAAGAAGGTCTGATTAGCAGCATTCTCATGTATGCAGATGACATAAAACTCTACCACAGATCAGCTACTATTGAACACTGTAAAACTCTACAAGATATTCGCAAGTTAGAATCCTGTACTCCTTCCAATGGAATGTGCTTCTACCCTTCCCAGTGTTTCGTTCTACATACTGGAAAAAAACGTGCAGCAGTCATCACTTATTCTGTTGCCAATCAACAAATTTCTTAAGTGGATTCCATGAAAGACCTTGGAATCATTATTGATAATGAATTGAAATTTCACTTACACACTGAGCACGTGTGTACCCCGCGTAATGTGTATCGCTTTATGTTCTGCTTTCACTAACTGGAATGCTGATATTGCACGGAAATTGCATTTAACTTTTATACATCCGAAAATCTAATACTGCATCGAATATTGTATACTACGAAACTGACAAACAAAAAAATCGAGAAAATTCAAAAAATGGTAACTCATCAGTACAAACATTTAAAGAAACTCGGCTTAAACATTTGGAGCTTCCTACCGTGACAAAGAATAACATAGAATAAACGATCTTATTTTAACATATCAAATCTTTAAAAAAATCAATTAGAGATCTGCTCAGTCAGTCTCGTGGTCACATTAAAAAGCTCAGACGTCAGTTTTCAGAACTGACATTGACAAATCACGTTTTAATGTACGTTCCATCAGTAGGTGGAATGCCTCACCCGAATCTGTGGCAAGTTCTACAATGCTCAGCAGAATGACAAACTTTAATCCCTTCACTGATGTTTTAAGCATATGCTTTTTGTCAGTCTTGCTACGTTATTGTTATTGTAATTAGTAACGTTTAGAATCTATGGTATACTGTACCTGTCCTTCGTACAATTCAGCCAGGGTCTTGCACAAGCAAGTCCGTCCTGTCCTTGGATGACCAAACATTATGAACTTGCATGGGTGCTTGGGCATTGGGGGTATTAGATATTTGCGAGGATTTTCGAAAAACGTGTTGCAGTGCTCTTTACTTGATAGGAAGTAGGCAGTGTCACGATAGCTGAAATCAGGTTTTTTTTTGGTGATGGCTTTCAATGCAAACTCATACGTAACAATCTCCATAGAGATATGAATGATGTGTTTAAAAACTCACCCTACGGAATAAACTGGTCGACCATTCTTGATGTTCCCTTCGAACAACTCAACAGGACATCGCTTTGACCACTGGCTTGCTCTCCAGCGAAAATAAGGTGGTGCCCCTGATCCTTTGCTTAGGACATTTAGCACATTTTGTATTGGTGCATCATCAAGAGCCTCAAGGTCAGCATCCACTGCGAAAGCCATTTTAACTGGCAAAACCGGTCTTCGAATCAGCATCTTATTCAAAATAGCCAAAAGTCCCTGGAAACAAAAACAACCTGAAAAATTACTTATTACCTTGGTTGTTAGAGAAAATTATGTGGCAGATCATTGTATTCATAATTCCGAAATCTGTGATGGTGAACCTCTCTTAAAGATTATGCACAAAGCTTACCACGAGTCGTTTCTGTTCATATGAACTAGCTGTAAGTACCCACCTTTGTTTAGATGGGCATAAGTACCCACCTTCGACAACGGGCGTCTACATGTTGGGGCATACGGGGCATGTACCACCCCTGCCTTCACGTTTTTTTGGAATCTCTTTCAGTACATAAAATTAAGAGAAACCATACAAACAAAGGTCGTTCCGAGCGGGTTGTTCGAGGTGGAAACTATTGATTCCAAGGTCCCAAGCTTCATACGGACCAGCCATTACGAGCCTTTTTTTTTAGACGCCAATTTTTCTAGACCTCTAAAAATAGTGCCTGCTCTTATTTAAAGATACCATTGAAAATTTTGCTTTTTAACTTGTTTTTTAGTGCCTTGCCTTTTTTTTTACTGATGGTGCCTCAACCCTTTGAATGTATGCAGGCACCCGTATAATTACCTATTACAGAGAGATGTAAGTACCTTAACCTTACATTACTAGGCAGTTTTTGCTAACATATTGCCTGTTCGTTGTATTTTCACCATGAAATTTTCGTCACTTAAAGATGCGTTTTCACTCCTAGATGCAGCACCACGAATCTTCAAGCAATATAAAGAAAATAGCGGTAAATTGAAAAAGAACAACACTATCTATAAGTGCTTCGATTTCCATGACTAAAACGAGATCACGTGACCCACGTGACAGGTGGATGCTGTGTTTAGAATATGGGCAATGCTATCGAAATGGTGAACAGGCGCCTTTAGACCTGATATATTTGAAGTGTAAACAGATGCTAAAGTGAAAAGATCGCTTTTTAGCTTGGTTATAGTCCACCACCTCCAATGTATTTCATCCAACCACTACTAATTACCGGTTTCCCCTACCATGTATTTTTTCACGTTACAAGCCCATCGACATAATGCAGCTATAAATACTGGTTGTAGCGATTTAAACTGTGAACATTGGTTAATTTGGGATCCAGTTTCATGGTTTAAGAAATTTGAACGATGTGATAAGGAAAGGGGAGGTCAAAGAGAAGGCAAGTAACGGACAACTTCGCCAAATGACAAAGGTGAGTCTGCTAACTTGTTAAATATTCATCACACACCAAAGGAATAAATCAGAAAATTATACAGAACAAAGATTCATTAACAATGCAAGAACAGAAACAAAAGTTAGACCACAACAGTTTGCAACCTATGAATCGCGTCAGTGCTTGTCACTGTGCCATTCAGGATTCGCAGTAGCAGTTTAATGTGTGTTGTAGTTCCTATCACTATTTTAGCATTGATAATGGATCTTTGTTCCTTGGAAGTCTCGTATTCAGGAATTTAACAATGGACGAACCTTCACAGCGGGCATCTGTTTCTATAGCGCATTTGCACAACCTGGGAGAAGCACGTCAGCCATGTGACTGAAAGGACATGAAGAGGAATCCCAGAGAAAATGAAATAAATAAAAAACTCGAAGTCTGGCGTGAACTCCTTTGACAGGAAGATCGTGTCAAAACGACGCCTGTCTTGTTTTGATACGAACCATGTTGCGTGAGCATTGCGTTGAACAACTGTAGAAATCGAAATTATTTTGCTGATCCTTGTCAGATAGTCTAAAACTGCATTACTGCTAACATTGTTTTTACCCCTAAAATTTGGATGACACTGACTTTTAATGCCCATTCGAAACATTTTAGGAGGAAATTTAGATCTTTGCGTACCAAAATGTTAAAAACTAATTTCAAATAAGATATAGGGGAATTGTTTCATGAATGTATGTGTACTGTTCTATTCTAGTGAGCTTTGTACCAGAAGGAACATTATTATCAGGATAGCAAGTTGTATTCAATCAGTATAATAAACATATAAATGACTGTAAAAGGTAAGCGTAAATGATAAGCAGTAAATCAATAACACTGGGCCTTTAATCGACGCTCTCCTTTACATAATATTTATCCACGTATGGTCTATTTAAGCAAACATAAGTGATTAATGTAGGATCGTCGTGATTACAATTTAATCGATATGAAGCGTAGCAATTGGCATTACGTTATCTACTTATTGTTGGATTAATTACCCTAAATGTTAATTTATATTAGGTGGCCTTGAGATAATTAAAGGGCGATGGTATCCATCATAATCATAAGCTTTGTATTAATAGCCAAAGCTATGAAAAGAATACTTAGCTCAATAAGACGCTTGCTGTAACTAACGATCGGTGGTTAGCCTAATGCTTGCATCCGGCTTCCGTTGCTCCTACGGCTCGGTCTCTGCTTGTCCGCCCTCAAGAATGCGACTAGCGTGCACGACTTCAACAATACTGGAACGTTGAAGATACCCGAATAAATGCGAACATTCCAGAGTCTTGTTTTATACGCGATTGATATCGCGGCCACATCAATCAATGTCTAAGCTGATTGATTGGGTTTACGTGGAATTTTAAGGACTTGACAGTCCGAGTCCTTATCTTAATTAGGGGACCGCTGTGCCTGTCAATCAAAGTATTGTCTAGTTCGGAAGTACATTAGCTGATTCTAAGTATATCTCAATTAAGTTGCTCCTATCTTAATTAACCTATCGTCCGTGCATCCGTGTAATAATGATTGTTATTGTCGGAACTGGTCGATCATGAGCCAATTAATTACACTAAGTAATTATGGAGGTCTGGTTTACAATGAAATGCCGCTGCTCGGTCGTTCTTTGAAAAGGGGGCTCCTATCTTATTTGGTTGACTGGAGCCAATTTATCTATAAAGAATAAATATTGGGTTCATGCATTAATAAATGTATGATATATGTATATTTTTGTGTATGATTAATTAGATGTATTGTTTCTGTAATAAAGACCTATTAGGCCTAATTGAAATCCTTACATATGGTGTACACGGCAGCGCGTTTAGTTGAGATAATTCAAGAATGGGGAGACTGTTTGTGACCTCACATGAACTAACTCGCGGCCTATTGAACAGATCATTTTGTGAGTCGCTATGCATTGCCGATCACGAACATTGTGAGCGATTTCAGTGGATTTTTGCGATGTTTTATTCTCATTCACACAGGTAACTTTCGAATTTCAAAATCCACTGCGCACCGGCTTTCATGGTAATCGGCCACCATATTGTACCTTCCATAATGACTTGCCTTTCATGTTGTGCTATGCTAAAAGTGGCCAGTACCGCATTATACATACTTAGTAGTGTAGATACGTACACGCCTGCAACAGACCCATAATGCAATGCGGCGTGTACAGGTCTCAGGTCACGTGTCCACACCGGAAGTGACGTCACGACCGCAAGATGGTCAAACCCCAAAATGGCGTCATTTTCGGTTTCGAACGTGTCTAGACACGTTTCAACACGTTATAGTTCATTTCAAACTAAAAAATAAAACAACAATGGCTTTCATTCACTATTTCATTTTAACAAGTCGAAGGCCATGCCCATAGGCTTGGGGAGAATACAATTAGTCAGTAATGGAATACAATAAAGTATGTGAAACACAAAAGAAGACCAACTGCAAACTCATGTATCAATTTTTATTCAAGCAACAACAATTCCAAGGCCATACAAAGAGCAAATATATTTATAAATCATGACACATTAATGGTAAGATATGCTATTTACAAAAAATATTCAATGTATATACAGAATAATACTACGATAATGTCATAATAACATTGGCTACATCATATTTACAATTGACACATTCGTGGTAGGCTAATCTTTATTTACAAAAGCATCCAATGTATATACAGAAATAAAGTCTACCTAAGCTCACTGTACAAAAAATGACCTTTGGGGTAATTGCTGGTGTCGAATAGATGCGACGAGACTTCCATATCTGCGTAGATATGCGCATCTGTGACTTCCATATCTGTGTATCTGTGTCAGTAAAAGATGACACTTGTCACCGTACTTTTCCTTCATAAAATCTAGGTGAAAACCTAGCATCACCAGCTTGGATTGTTCCAACGTTCTGAACCCGATATGAATTGGTTTGTTGAGAAGTACACATATTTTGTGCAGTTTAAATAAAACCAGATCGGGACTCAGTATGTCAAAATAATCCAAGGATGGTGCATTTATCAACCTCAAGGCCTTAGCCTCGTTGGTAGTTAGTTTAATGTTTATATGTTTCCTAACGTTCTCCATAGATTTTCTGAAGACCGAATTCGAAAAGAAATTCTACAAGTTCTTTTCAAACTCCGTCGTAGCAGCCTTCCTCTTGTCAGTATTGAAATCTATATAGGGTTTAAGCCACGCTCGTTCAGTAAGCTTGATGCCTTTCGTAATTCTAGTTAAAACCATCCCATGTTTCAGGTAATAAACCTGGTTTTTGTGTCTTTGCGTCGAACTAAATGAGGAACAAGTTTACAAGACAAGGTGGTAGTAGGTGGAGCCAAGTTAGTGTTAAAAGGTGACAGCATGTCAGGCGTTATTTTGATGTTTTCAGCCGCTAGGGGGCAATCGGCATGTGCATCGTGCATATTATCAGGATAGTCTAGGTCAACCTGTAACAGATACCCCGTAGTACTATTTTCGGGTAAACTGAGTACGTCCAAGGATGCCAGCTCTTCTTCAGTCAGCCACCTAAAGTTTGAGTATGGTAACGGCTTGCTTAAACGAAAGCCATACAGGTTCGTTGCATTGCACTAAATAATGTAAGTAACAGCTTTAGTAGGGTCAAAATCGGGTAAGAGAAGATTATTCACTTTGGCATACCGTTTGGGAATAATGGAAACCCTGCCTCGGATTCCCTTACTAAATAAATTATACATATCAACGTCAGTAAGCAACTCTATTTAACTTTAGTTAGCCGAAGAGCAGCTTCCCAACCTAACCTTGGCAAGGTGTAAAAATGTCAAGGGTGCAAACGATACTGCTTCATACAAATAGTTCTAAAGTGCTCGAAGCAGTCGGCTAGCAAAGCAACATCGACTACAACGTACATGATAAACCCAAAGTAGTACAATTAGTAGCGTCCCAAACGGTATGGGCATACGATTGATCATCGTCGGTAATGTGACAGTTGGTTAAACGGGAATAAAAAGTTTCCTTTGGAGGAAGCTGAGTTTCTTCAAACTTACTAAAATCAGTTACATACTCGTACATGTACACGCCTTTCCTCTTTAACAAATGGTGAGTGGTCGGAAGAACGTGTTCCAAAATGGGGAATTCGATAACAGCGTCTACCAAATTACCCAGAAACGACGACAAAAATAGAAAAGAGTCCATACATTTAAAGAGTCCAACATTGATAGCTGTGTAGCGTTCGGTATTTTGTGGAATGACAGATCTGTTTTTATCACTGAAATAATATAAACCCCTGACGAGTAAATGTGAGTCATAATTATTTTAATTATGGAATACAATTGGAAACTCATCTTTATACTTATAATAAAGATTGCACTTGTCATGAACGGCACCCCTATAACGTCCTGTAAGATGACAATAGTCACGTACCTTGATGTTAAAGGGATTCACAAACGGTTCATCACAAATATAACAACGAGTCACCACAGTAAAATTAGCATGATCGTCGTCAGTATGCAGCATTTGTGCAATTTTAGATTTGATATACTGAATGACTTCGTATTCGTGTTCTATGGACCTGAAAAATTCGTCTGCACAGTCCTCTCCCCTGTACACACGTTGTGAATGGACTTCACCAATAGGTCCTATGATAATGTAAGCAAATCCGCAAGGAACGTGACGATGACGATGACGATGGGTCGGCTGACAAGTGTTAATGGGTGCCAATATTGTTTCAAAATCCGCGTACATGACGTACGGATGGCGTAATTGCCTGTCATAGCGTGTGAACTGCATGAATACCTTTTCTTTCTCAGGCATAACCGTGTGTTGAGCTTCGTAGGATTTGCAGATAATCAAGTGTTCGTTTAATGAGTCAACGTGACGAAACGGAGACATACAATACAGACAAACGTACCTTGTATTTTCAGTATGAGTTGAAAGATTAAAGTCCTTGATGTAACAGTAGTGCTGCCCCCGAACAAAGAGCAGCTTCATCTCAGGGTAGTTCCCATGTTTGCTGAGATGGATGGGGAAGATGGTACGATCCTCATATCCGTATAAGTAAATAGTTACGTTATTTTGAGCTTCAAATCTGTGTATTTCGTGTACAGGGGTGGGAAAACTGATACCAGTTAAATTGAGGGTGTGTTCGTACATCCTATAGTGTTCGACTCTGTTGGGATTGTAAGGAGCAGGATAGAGCCCTGCCAAGACGGAATATATAAAGCATTTGCTATCGTTACATTAACAACGGTGTGTTTGTCTGTTAAATATTTGTTCAATATAACAGTTCCACACCCACCGGAGAGAGGAGTGTATTTCCCGATGTATATATCACAACGTTCAATTTTTGACACAACCCAACCGGAACCATATTGATAGAAAATGTCTAACTGGTGAATGATTTTGGCGATGGCGGCATCAATTGCGAGTTGTATACAGTCGGGAGAAAGGATGGGTAACGCTGCCCTGCACAGGTACGTTGTCATGGTAACCATTTCGTCTTCAGGCCCTAATCTTTCCAATATTACCGGTAATGTAAGGCACAAAATAAACTTGAATTGGGGTGAGCCGAGCTTGCAGAATGGCGAACAATTGGTCAGGTAGTATCTGAAGGTCGTAAAATAAACATCAATGCTGAGTGTTGAAGATGACACGACGTACACATAGCATTGAAAGAGTTTCTAAATGATGAGGCTTAGACTTGCAAAGGTCCAACATCTCGTCTGGAATGGAGAAATGATGCAACGCATTGTGTTGCACGAACGTGTCTTCCGTTTCTAACGTTTGCCTACAGGCCGTGCAGGTGATGAGGTGATGCCTGTGGTGACGTCTCATGTTGATGCTAGTAGTAAACGAACCACCGCAGGTATCGCAAATGAATGGCCTGTCTGTATGACACAGTCCTTGATGAGCTTGCAGATTCCTAGCATAGGCCTACGTTCATCCACAGACTGCACATTGATAAACCATTTTTTCTGATAATAAAAAACCAAAAAAGTAGCGCCGAGCAACCGACACGTCCATTTATAGGCCTATATTGAATAAAAAAAATAAACACACAAACAAATGCTGACATTATCACAACTAATTTTATTGGCCTAGAGCCTTTACAAATTTATACACAAACTGATCTGGGTTAGTTCGAGCTTTAAGACTGATTACAATAGATTCGGCAGAATGCCCCAAACACCTCATTAAAATAAAACATACAATAATGTCCGCACACTTGTGTATTGAATGCTTGAAACTGTACGTCGTTACTCCACCACTGTTTAGAGCAATAAATTTGAGATGGGCGGCAATATTCGCACGTGCCCAAAACGACCAGTGACTACCGGGCCGGTCGCCAGTATCTGTATTATGACTGACCATCCAGGAAGGTTCGGCACGTGATTTAAAGGAAAAGTGCCAAAGCTTATTGTCACGGATTAATACGACTACACACATTTAACCACGCTTTTATCCATTGAGTGAGACTAACTAAGTTATTACGTTTTAGTTTCACATATTGGTATGACTACACGCATTTAACCACGCTTTTATCCATTGAGCAAGACTAACAAAGAAACTGACAAACAAACTTAGTGTTCGTACCCACCATTTATGCACTCCTGGCATTGAAGTAGTGTGTATAGTTAAGTCAGAACACGTGATGGAACGTGTCATTAATACTGATGTGCAATTGTTTAATAAAATTGTGCACAAAATGCATTTATCAAAAATCAGCTAAAAAAAAAGAAAGGAAACACGAGATGGTTCGGCTTACTTGCATGCCCCGAGGCAGAACAGGATGTGAGACCCCCGTTCTATAATTGGAGCCACGCACGTATGAGAATGGAGACGGGTAAAGGAAGGTGACACGTAATTCGAACCGATAACATGTAATAAACATAAGAGCTAACGAAAAGAAATTAAAAGAAGAAAGTAGTCCGCACACATCATTCAGTAAGGAAGTCACGTTACCTCAAAGTAACGCGTTTTTATAGAGTATTCACAAATTCACAGTTAAAGGGGTGGTCTCGTCACCGTTCGACTTTTGTATCCAGACACGCGGGACAGAATGTATTCTTTAATACAGTTGTACAATTAAAGAATATTGTACAACAGCATTAAATTGATACATTTAATATCAATTAGCTCTCACCCACAAAGATCTCTAGACAGACTGTTTCGCCCTTGTTTGGGCTCGTCAGTAGAGAATACTTTGTGGAGGAGAGCTAGGCCTACGCTTGCTAGGGCAAATGACAAGGGCGAAACGAATACGGTTTCAGTAAGCGAAAAAGCAGAAAAGTTTGCTTGTTTGGGGCTCCATTCAACTGAATGGTTGACATCCAACCATTGTCATAGGCCTGGGTGTCAACCATTCAGTTGAATGGAGCCCCAAACAAGCAGACGTTTCTGCTCTTTCGCTTGCTGAAACCGTATTCGTTTTGCCCTTGTAAATTGATACACGGAAAATGATGGAAAATTGATGGAAAATGACCACTGTTTAGTTATGGCTGTGAGTTAAATCTACCACATCTTGTCTTTAGCTCTGCCATCCTACACGACCATGTATACCGTAATTAGGGCTAATAGGCGCGCGCGCCAAGGGTGCCGGACGTATAGAGACCGCAAGAGCCTCCACCCCGTCCATGTTCGTACATGTTTAGAGCGTCGATTTTACGTATTGGGACAGTCGTCCATCGCACGAAGGGGTCGATAAAGGTCGACATTGGCGCATACGGAATTGAACCAGTTAGCAGCACGGCTCCTCTAAAGGGACTTTCTTTCTTCTAACCAGTTCCCCACCGACTATCCCACGTTCTTTAGCTATACTAAGACTATTTTTGTTCTTTAGTATTATACACATCACGAGTGTACTGTCATGATTTGTTTTGTAACTATGTTATGTGAGCTGCATAAACACGTTACTGCACGTATACTGACTTACTTAACTATTGAACCTTGGTTGTTTTTACCAGGAGTGCATACAGGTTGGCTGGACATGAGCTAACAGTATCCTATTGTTTTGTTTTTATGCGTGTAAAGGTACGTTTACATACATCCACGTTATACCGGTCCTTTTTATTCGGTACCGATTCGAAACCGAACCTATGCACATCTTGGATCGTCAGCACCTTCAGTTGTGACGTTCATTGTTGTCAGTTGTGACAGGACATTCTATATTGAACAAGGGAACGGAATTTATTTTTGTATGGTTTAAGATGAGAGTGAACTGATTTTTTTGGTGATTTTAATGTAGTTTAGGCCTACACCCTCTCGTCTCTCTACACGGCAACAATTATGCACTCAAAAATGTATTTTACACACTATTCAATAAAAAAAAGACACAGACACGTTCGTTTTTGTTGTTAATGCTTTTTTTTTTAGTTCTTTAATTATTGCAAAATTTACAGACATCAATCGTGGGAATTGTCGTAACTGCTATTAATCACTTTCACCACTAACTATGGATAAAATTGAGCATATTTCAAGATGAATGGGTCGGACAGGTCGAAAACTCTTTCGGTGTGTTTACTCAACCAGGCTGGAAGAAGGGTTTCGAACGGTAGTACGAATCTGTCTCGATCTATCAGGTTCTCTACTGGCGTTGGATCGTTCTTATAAATGTCCATTAAAACGTTTCATCTAGTAGTTTTTGTCTTCAACGGTTTTATTCCTAAAATGGCACTAGTCGAAATAGTCTTTACGATACTCATCACTGTATCTTCCTTTTGTGGCGTGTGAAAACGAAAGTAGAACTGGACACCTCCGGGCTGAGAGCCGACGCAGTATGATTTCAATTGGAGTTCACCGGTCAGGGCGTCGATAATGGTGGCGCACAAGTTCTTGTCGGTGTTGGGTAAGATGATGTGAGCGCCATAGGTGAGGAACGTACCGGCTGTTGCGGGATTCTTTCGCCGGCATTTTACGGCCGTCTTAACTTTGGGAGCTGGTAACAGTACGTCTTTCATGGCGAGATTTTCAACGGTGAATGAATGACGTCTTTTTGGCAACTGAGCGTCTGTCATGGTGAGACTTCCAACGCTGAATGACTGACGTCTTTATCTCGAATATTATTATATACGATTATTATTGCGTTATTATTGACCGAATATGGCGTGTTTTAAAAATGTGGACAGAATATTTAATGGTTAATATTTATATTGGTCAATGGATAACAGATTGGTCCATTCGTTGATTTCGTCCAAGGATGATTTGATAATGCCAAAATGTTCAACCGTAATATCAATGATATTTCTATTTATCATCTGAAAGCAGATAAGTTTCTCCCCATTCATGGTAAAATATCTCACACCAAATTTAGGCTTGGTATACAACACTCCTGCCGGACGTGAGCTGTTTAATTGAATAGGCCAACGGACAAACGACTTCGCCATTTTGTTCCAAACTGGCAAGCTAAAATATACCCATGAACAGTTTGTTGGTTTGCTACATATTTTCGAATATGTATTTGGACATCATCGCCGAGTACCGTACAAGTTATGTACACACCGTTCTTTAAATCTATCGCCATTTCAGGTTGCAAAGGAAACATTTCAGCTGCCATATCAGAGTGACCAAAAATAATACGATAACAACGTTAATGATTGGTTCATCTACGAAAGAAAGAAAAAACAAACGTCTCTGTCATATTGATCCAAAACTGATGATAATATGGTATGAAACACAGGGTGGGTGGAGAGAGAAAGAGGGAGTATCTCTTCGACCGTTAATTACTTGAATAAACATTGCTCTATCAACCTTTGTATGATGTAGGGATTCAATTTGTAACCTCTATTAGACTACATTTTTTAACCATAAGCACAGTTTGTTTAAATTCCATAAAAAAAGGAAAACAATGTGTATGCTTACCAGTTATCTCGCTGCGAGGTGCCCGGCTGAGAACGACTAGCTGCTTTCAAACGGCCCTTATATACGGAAATTTCTTAGCGCGCCAACTGTACTGGTTCGAGATTATAGCCTTCGTCCACACAAAAGCCTTACGTAGGTTGTTTTTATTACTTGAATAGCCTTACATGTATATACGTGTAGTGACAGTAATATCACGCCCGGCCCCTCTTTCTTTACTACAAATCACGCGTACTGCAGTACGCCTTTAAGT
>JAHWFP010243868.1:0-10145 GCA_023313725.1 Lithobius niger
TTCGAAACTTGGCGGCCCCTTTTACCAGTTTTGGGTTTTGATATATATTGCTTCGTTTTTTTTTAATTGTGTATGGTTTGTCACCCCCCCCCCCCCCCCTTTATTTTTGTTTATTTTGTTAGCCACCTTAACACAAAACGAAAAGATCATTGCAGGAGCGACAGGAAGGAGGAATAGCCAACACAATTCCACCCTCTGTTTTATCTTTCGTGCAGAGTCCTGACCCAAGGCAGCCAATTGCCGGACTAATGTCCGTTCTTACTTTTGCGAAAAACGTACGTTAAAAATTACGTTCTGTTGGTTTTTACCTCGAACAAAATGTAAAAAATATCCTTTATGCTGCGTATAGTTCAAGTATGTGTCAGTTTCCAGGAACAAGCGTTTGAACGAACTTACACGAAGAAGACATTTTGTTTCTCGAGCCAAGCCCGACTGGAGTAAAAATTTGCGGGTCTCGCCTCCCAACTCTACTATAGTTCTCACTTCGTACCAGGAAGTTAAAGCCTCTTATACTACGCACCAAGGCTGTTTGCCGTGACGCGCTGATCACGTGACTAGGCTAGTCCACTCAGACGGCCAAATATCCGCTGTTCTTGTTCGTCATTGGCTAATTCATGATGACATCACAGCAAACAGCCGTGGCTCGTGGTATAGTCATGCTTTGAGATGTTGGCGATGTTAAATCAACTGGGTCGGAGCCAGGAGCTGAAACCTGCTGCTTCGTTTCCCAGACGGCCATGTGCAATCGTTGGCATACAAAATTAGAGTTACAACATGGGTGCTCGCTCCTACATCCTGCGGACGTGTATGACATATATTTGCTCCTGGTCATACATTAACTTTACTTAATAATTTACTGCATATTACCAATGTAGAATTTCAGGTTTAACAAAATGGTTGGTTATTGTAGAGCAATGTATTTAAACTTGGGGTTCGCATCCGTATTCAGTAACAAGCGGCTGCAGCGACTACCTAGCTATTACGGACCTTCTATAAACTTCCGCCGGTGCCGCCATTTTTTTCAACGAAAATGTTGAGGCGCACACCTCTGTCATACATTGCAACAGCGTCCTGTATTATAGTATAACCTAAAAGTAATTTAGGCCTAGTTTTAGATGTCAGCATTTTGACCTAATTTTTACGTGCCGATTTAATTTCGTAAGTTGCAGCTAACTGAGAATAGTAGGCCTACTATTCATCAACCCTGTGTCAAAACTATTTTAAATGATCCTAATGTGTGTCGTTAACGAAATCCTTTTTTTTACGGTTGCGTGTGTTCCTGTAGTAGCTAAATGCGACGATTGAATGTTATTGTTTCATTGAGTTACGTCGACAAAGCCTATTAGCTATAAGGCAGCAACAATGTTTTAATTTTCCGTGTTTTTTAAAGTCCACTTGACTACCACTGAAAAAGTCGACGGATGGAGAAACCGTTGATAATTTTCACATTTGCCAATACCCAATTAGCCGTTACATCAGCCAAATTGACACCATTTGGGTTATTTTCCACATGCTTAAGTTTGTACAATTCCAGTTTTGAGAACAAGGCTAACAAACGCTGATTTTCGTTCGCTTCGCTCACTCACTCACTCACTCAATCAGCGCATCCCCGTCATTTGCTCCTCCAGAAATTAATGTAATGATATGCAATGAAGCTGGAAATGCTCACTCAATCACAATTAATCTCATCTACTTGGTCGATCATTTACTTGGTGGCACCACACTAGCATGTGTCTAGATTAACTAGCAAACTTGGCGCATTACCAAGACATATTTCTTTAAAACAATTATTTTTTCCCTGCTTGACTGAACCCTATGAGATCTGTGAGATCGTGAGATATGCATTTTGTTTCCAACTCTTCTTGCAACTCTTTTTGCTCGCTCCTTTGACGTCGTCTCGCTTCGTTCGATAAAGTTTGCATGAATTAACTGTGACGTCATGAACAAACATCATGAGGGTAAAAAAAAACTTTTGAAGTTACTTTTTCAGGTTCTTTCGTGTACTTGAGGGTCACAAAATAATCAAGTTAAAGCGATGAAAATAGGACTAACCGAAGCGCAATTTAATTATCTTTCGTTTGGTCCTACTCCCATCTTTGTAGGTGCCTTGGTTCCAGAGGAGTAGACGTACAAACACACACGCACGCAATCATTACGTCTTTAATGATGTAGATTTGTTGTTTTTGCGAGGCGGATTAATTTATTTCAGAGCCTTGGCCCGAAGCCGTACGCAACACAACGATGTATTCTCGTAATTAGGTATTGAAACGAGTTGTGTTCCATCTCGTGCAAGAAGCATTTCCTTAATCTCATCAATTCAGGAAATTAAGATAACAGTTTTGACACTTCATCGGCTACAATAGGACGCTTCTTACTATATAAGAGCAAGTTTTGACACTTTGCATACGAAGAACCCCTCTGCTCCACCACCCCCTTCAACCCCAGAGAAACCTCTAGCCCCCCCCACCCCCCCCCCCCCCCCCACACACACACCCAATAACAACACGGCGCAGCAAGCAGCGAGGATGCGTTCGAAAAGGTTGAAAGGGGCCAACCGGGTTAACCTTTTAAATGCGCAAGCGAGCATCAACGCCAGCTGGTGGACAGATCTCGCTTTACCAATCTGCAAGAGTTTCTGGAGTTGATGCTTTACCGCCAGTCAGCCAAAAGCGAGAATGTTACGTCTGCTCTTTCCGAAAACCTACAGATGATTCTTTCGGAACTTTATTGCAGTTAACCAACAGTGACACACCCATACCCGTTCAGTCTGGCAATGAGAGAGCCTTGACAGCCAGGCAGGCAGACGTATCTGCTAAATAAAGCCTTTAACTTTGGTCCGCCACACGAGTGGCCATTGCGTTAATTTGCATTGAACCGAAGACAAGAAATTTCCATCAAACAGCGATGTTCGCTTGTTTGGGGGATTTGCAACCAACAGAAGATGCAGAAGAGGCAGACACAAACAACAAATGGAGCGCCGCCTACCAGTTTAAACGAAAAGGTGATTGGGAGTCAGCGCAACAGCGCACCTGACGGCGGTTTCGGGCAAAATGTCAACCAAGATGAAGCGTCACAGCGTGACCAGTTGAGAAATTCGAAAACTACTACTGGAATTACCCCAAAATGCTGCGTTGCACACATTACAGGCAATAAAAAACATGCTACAAAAAATGCTACCACAAATGCTAAATTTCTAAAAATTGCCACTGCAAACCAGAAGCACCTGAGTGAATTTATTAAAAAAAAAAAGCCTTTAGGCTGCTATAAGTTAATTAAGTGGTTCTCAGGAGCGCATGCATGGGATTTTTCTTAGCGCATGAAAGGTTTTTTTTATGACATTGTCTAAAAAAAAAATTCTGGTCACGCGTCAGCACTTTCACCAAACATTTTCTGGAGCCGATGACCACGTCAGCTCTTTGCTCCATTCACATGATGGCCTTGAAACCATTCCAAAAGCCGATCAGAGGCATGTCACAAATAAAAACTTAGACCTAAAGAATGACTTTTCTCAACAATAAAATGTAAGCTACTGCATGATCTCGTTTTGTTTGGAAAAAAAAAAGTCTGAAAAATTTCGAATAAAACGTAGAAAAAAAATTAACACCGCCCGCCCACGTCAATTTTTGTTAGTACCATTCCTGAGAACCACTTAATTAATTTTAAGAGGCCTTTAATACAGAAATAACAAAAAACAAGCGGCTACAGCGACTGCCTAGTCACACCGGTCTTCTGTACGGTTCCTCCACTTCCAATGTTGAGGCGCACACCTCTATCATGCACTACAACTGCTGTTATTATTTAATTTAGTTACGTCGAAGCAGTCTATTAAACTTGACGTTGTAAACAATGGAAGCGTCGAAGCCGTCTATTAAACAATGGACGTTGTAAACAATGGACCTTGTAAACAATGGTCGTCAATATCTGGTACTGTTGCGAAGTTGAAAAAAGCGACGGACGGACGGACAAAGTCGTTGCAATAGTCTTCACGCCGGTTACGGCGTACAGAAGACTAAAAAGGAAGGACAGGTTCACTGCGTCGTCTCCCGTATTTTCTTTTGTTATAAATCTGGGACACATATTCGTGTGGGACCGTTGGAAGGTGGGGGGGTTCCTAATTTCCCCCGAATTTTTTGTTGGTGAGTGAATGTTCCAAATTGCGGCAGTGCGTATTTCTCCGGTGTCGATATGTCTGAGTACCTCTTTGTCCAGTGGTTAAATTTGGGTGCCTACGTGTCCGCGTACCACGTATTTAGGAGAAGTCATGTGGCTTCACAACATTCAGCTCGAGTATTCGTCCGCTGGCGACGCTGCTAGCGGAAGGATACTTTGTCACGAGACAGAGATACGTCTGGGTTTCTATTACCTTTTGTGGCGTACAGAACAACGAACGTAAAAAAAAAAACATGAAGCCAGCTCGTTTTTTACACCTTGCGTGCATTCTGCATATTTTTCCGATTCTTTTATTCAACTTTCATGGACCAGAAAAACACTGAGGAGAAGGCATGCACGTTCGGGGCAGAACAAAATCCATACGTTAACACTTTGCCCACAAATCTGTGCTCCGACAATAGCTCTAAGTGGCTGCTAATGGCGCCTTTCCCACGAAATACAAGCTCCTTTATTTCTTTTGCCTTTCTTTCACTTTTTTTTCTTTCGGTTTTCGTTTCTTTTGGCATTCTTCTAACCCATCTCCTTTTCTGCATCGCTCACCAACATGGCTGTACCTGGTAAGTTTTCCCAACAACGGTGGAGTACTAAGTAAAACCTAGTTAGCACCTTTTAAAACCAGATGCTCGTCGAGAGAGAAGATCTAACTGGAGAGCAACCCGATTGGTCGCTTCATACGTAATTAGAACGAAGCAACAATCTGCAATAAATACCGGTCTTGTGAAAATACAGTCCAAACTAAAAAGAGAAAGAAGTAATAAAGAATTGCCCTAACTGGGTCTCGAACCCAATTCTTCCCGCATACTTGCTTGGATCCCTACAGGATCCAGCCACGCTTAAAAGCTCTTCAACACTTCTATTGGCGATTTAAAGGTCAAAATCGCTGTTGAGTGGCAATTACCTCACCCTTTGAAATGACTTTTTATTTTTTTTTAAATTGTATTTTATTGAAATTAAATAATTGGTAGCACGAAGTACTAATCTACTTGTTTGTCCTAACAACACGTTGACATACAGTTGCACAATTATTTTACATATCTACGTTAATATTTTACTTAACAATCAAACATTATAAATAAATAAATAAATAAATAAATAATTCATTTGTCGTGCAGAACAAAAATCACGACAGGACAGGGCATTCAAGACAGGACATTCAAGATCTTAATTCCGTATCTACATTAATATTTTACTTAATTATGGAACATTCATCCCTCACACTTATTTCCTAGCTACATATTGTAATATTGAATACTAAACTAAGTGACAAAAACTGCAAGTTTAAAGAGTGAATAAAATTGTAAACTAGCAAATAACTCTTTTCATAGGCTACCTGATTGACTTTATTTATCATTTTATTTATTTAGTAAGTAGGTTTTAGTTACAAGTTTTAAGTTTCAAAACAACGCAATATTGTGGTCATTCACTAGGTAATTTGTTAGAAATAAAAGAATTAAAATACTTTGTTTGTTATTTTTCCAAAGTTATTACCAAAGTGGTAATTTGTGTCTAACTGATTCCACTCGTAGGCTACTGTTTGTAATTCCTTAGAGTCCTTAAAATGATTTTTCAATTTCAAAATAGTTTTTTTGTTATAATCAAGTAGTCTATCTTAAACTGATTGGCCCATCGGGAGTTGTCAATTAGTCCCGTCGAGGTGTGACGTAGTTTTCGCTTTTTAGGATGATTCGTGACTGGCACAAAAGCAAATAAGGCCCCTAAAAATTAATTAAGTGGTTCTCAGGAGTGGCACTAAAAAAAATTGACGCGAACGGGAGATGATTTTTATTTTTACTTTTTATTAGTGATTTTTCAGATTTTACCAAATAAAACAAAATCAGTAGCTTACATTGTGTTGTGGAGTACAATATCTCTGTTTTAACGCCACGTTCAGCGTGCAAAAATTGAACATTTGATAAAAGTCATTTTTTAGATCCAAGTTTTTAGTTGTGACATGCCTTTGAATGACTCTTAAGATTCGTTTTGAAGCGATCATGTGAATGGAGCACAGCGCTGATATGGTCATCGGCTCCAGGAACCATGTGTGCGCTCCTAAGAACCATTTAATTAACTTTTAGCGATCTAACAAGCGTGACGTAAAGTGCGGAGCGAAACTGTTCCCAATAGTTTCTCGGTTTTGGTAGATTAGGTTTTGGTGGTTTGGAACAGTACCGCATGATTAACTCGTGTACAAGTTTCCCGTAACTTCAATGCTGGTACGTATTCGCAGGAGTGGCATATGGAACAGTTTCAAACATTGACATTTATGGAATCCGTCAGTGGCGTGCACAGGAGGGGTATCAAGGGGGGGGGGGGCAGTGCCCCTGCCATTTCCGTAAATGGTCTTTTTTGTTAAAAAAAAAAAAAAAAAAAAATAGTCTATTCTGTCAGCATTTGCTGGTGCAGCGGTACCTCAGAAAAAAATCTAAAGGCCTAGAAACAGGCCTGAAAAAGGTCTGAAAAGGGCAAAAAAAAACTAAAAAAGGGTAAAAAGATAGACGAAAAAAAGTCCCTGTAAAAAAGTCTATTAACAGTCTAGAAAAAGACCCGAAAAGGGTAAAACGGTTTCCTGTATAATGGTATCAAAGTTACGCCCATGTGAGCGAACAAACCAAGCTCGCCAAGGTAGGTTAGAGAGGGTAATTTTGGGGACAGGGGTATAAACACTGAATATAACTCGACTATCTGCCACTTACAGGTGAGGGTGGACCAAACAGGGCCTTTGCATAAATTTGCATTAATGCGCTGTGCGACGTAGGCGAGTTAGTTTGTGTTTTGTTTTGGTCCTTTAATTGCACAAATATGCTTCAGAAAAGCTTCAGCGCCGTATCTTCATAGCAATTACGTAATTAAACTGCTTCCTTGTTCTGACTTGGTAGCTTATTGCTGTCACGTGAATTCAGGGACGGATTAAGAGGGGGGGGGGTGTTTTGGGTGCTGAAGCATCGAGCCACAGGCAGAAAAGGGCCTCAAGGGTGCCTCACGGTCACAGGAAAAATAAATTAAGGAGCTGTTAATTTTTTTTAATATTGTTTTTCTCGTTTTTTTTTTGCGGGCCTTGGGGGGGGGGGGGTATACCACATTAAGGGCACCCGCCCACTAAGCGACCAGGTCGCTGCGGCCAACGAGAATGCTGGCCGCCGCGGCCAGTCAGCCGAACACAGGGCGACCATACTTGCTCCGTGTTCATTTTTCACCACGTGATCGAAGATTATTAATTAAAAACGGACGCCGTGTTTTGTGGCCGCGACGACGACTGGCCGCGCGACCTGGCTGCCCAGTGCGCGGGGGCCCCTAAATCGTAAGCACCAGGCCTCCACTAGGCTTAATACGGCACTGCGTGAATGAGCGTATAGATGGAATGACAACTCGTTCCTTGGGACAATTTCGGGTTACTGCATAAACCAAATCACGATGTTTCTCCAAACCCACGTGATTTAAGCCTCGATCCAGGGATTTAATTTCCGAATGCACCCCATGTTGGCACCTGGTTATAATCGCTGCTAACTAGTGATGATCGCGGCACAGCAGCACCGCCACCAGCAGCACACCTTCTCCATGGGAAAACTAAATTATTCCCGCTAGGATTATTATGTTTCCCAGCACACAGAAGCTGACGGCATCCCTATTTAAATGTGAAATCAATATTCAAATCCTCTTGGCCGTGGTGCGTATGCAAATTGGCATCTGTATTTTCTAAGAGCACCTACCACGGACGCGAAGCAGCTGACGACCGGGAACAACACTGCTAGCTTGCCAAACCCTCCCACCAACTGGGAAACGATCCACCCACACTCCGAAGCACGCATATCTGTGTGCAAGTACGACACACTTTTCGGTAAAAGGTAAACTACGATAGAGGAACTTCTTTTCGTTTGAACATTTTTCGGGAAAAAAAGGGTAGGACAAACTAAGGCAGCATGACAAACATAAAAACCATTGACGAATTTCTTGTGTGTATGGAGGATGAAAGTGGAAGCTCCTTTGTAACACTACTTTTTTTCGATTTCATTGTTTAAAAGTGTGGCTCCAAAATTATTAGTCTTTCACGGCGTTCGAGATTAAAGCATTGTTATGTATTGTTACAACATTGTTGGAAAGTGGGAGAAAAAGTAGGAGTATAACTGGAATAATTTAACATTTCATTTTTTAAAGGTGCCTTTTCACCTTTTGAACTCCTAGATGCAGGAACGTGAATCTTCGAGCAATATAAGAAAATAGCGGTAAATTAAAAAAAAAAGAACAACACTTCGCTGCAGCGCCGCGAATTTTCATATCACGTGACCCATCATCAGCCTATTGGATGACGGAGATTCTGGAACGTGGATGCTGTTTTTAGAATATAGGCAACGCTATGAAAATGGTTAACCGGCGCCTTTAAAAGCATGAGAACAACTTAAAGTTATCTATCGACATCTCAGCTCGATTGTAAAAATGCAATGATGCAGGAACTAGCCTACAATACGAAACTACCAAATGTCAACCAAATTAAAATTTGCAAAAGGTTAATGTTTCCAACTAAACTCCCGTTTTTAAAACACGTACGAGGGAAACGCATTTGGTCCGTAACTGTTTCAAGCCTCTCTTGGGCGCATTGCCGGGACCGCAGCTATGCTAGTATGGATCCCGGCAAACATAAAAAGCATAGTTTTGGGGAAAACCTAGTTTGGTTTAGAGTTAATTAGCTTTGGCTTGGTTAGGTGAGGTTAAGTTGGGTATCGTATGATTAGGCAGGTTACAATCACTTTAACAAGATCAACACCTAATTTTCAACAAATTCACCGGGACCAGTCTTTCCAACCTGGATCCCGTCACCGGGACCAAAGACACAGCCAAAAAAGAAAAAGAAACTTAACGTGTTAGGTATCGGGAAACCAGCCACCACTGTACAGAGAGAAATAGGAAATGGTCACACAGTCTTTCTTTTCACGAAACGAACCGCAATCATCGTTTTAGACTGAAGGGGAAATTACTCATTTCCTTGATGGCCAAATGAACCAATCGGAATCGAGCAACAATACTTCTGCGAGTGCAACAATCACAAAGTACGTCAATGACAACAATACTTTGGATCGGTGATTGGTTTAAGCATAGGGTTACAAGCCAGATATTACCATCTTTTTGTTCCAACAATGATTGGCGAATAAGTTGTTTTCTAAGCAGTTCTCGGTTGAATTAGGAGGGTGGTAGTCTCTCACATTATCCTGGCCGGTGCTTGACTGGCAGGAACATTGCAAGGATCGTATTTTCATTCATCAATCATACAGGTGAATTCGCATAATCGAAACCTTTAATTTTTGTTTGAACTTATGAGCATTACTAAAGTGACTTTCTTCAAGCCGTCGGCCTCATTTAACTCAGCGACCGATTACACCAAAAGCTGCGTCTTCCATCAAACGTGACGTCACGCGTAAATTGTTTTAGAACGTAGTTGGTGGACATATCGATGAGCAAAGTAGCGGCCAACGTCACTAAAGAAATGTTTTAAGACCTATACCTCACCATTTCGCTTGCGTTGTACTTGTGTTGTTAAGGGTGTTGTTAAGCAATCTTAAATTAAATACCGACCGATGAATACGTTTATCAGACTGAGCCAGGCGACTTGCTTGCTTACTTGTTGGCCGGCCTGCAGGCTGTGGAACTTTTTACACGCGAGAAGTGAATCACTGGGGGGAGGGGAGGAGGTTGTCCACGTGGGTTCGAATCCCACCCTCGTCGCCATTGCTACGTCTAACTTAAACCACTAGGTTAACGAGGCGCGGGTACGAGCCCCTTCCCAGTGAGTTTGGGTCCAAGACCAAGTCGGGGTTGAGTCGGCCAACACGCCCTTATATACGTTTGATTCATGTGGCTCCACCTAGCAGGTGGGCGACACAACAAGCGAGGACCTGGTGGCCAGCAAATGCAGACAAGGAGGTGTGTTCCCTTAGGGGAAGCACACATCAAAATGGCGGACATTCTGGGGGTGGGGGGTGTAT
>JAHWFP010243869.1:0-11401 GCA_023313725.1 Lithobius niger
TTGTTGAAGGACACAACAACCACGTGATAAAAGGAAATTATACAACGGTTTGTGTTGTCAAAAGACACACCAACCATTTGATAAAAGAAGAAAGAAAGGGTATAGGTCCGGACACCACCGGGGATGCTTACAGGTTCATAGGAGCGAAGGACAAACAGCCGTAACCATAAACAGGTAGCTGAATTGTTCCTTCAAGTGATGTACGAAGAGGTTGCTAGAAGATCGGGTGGATGGCTGGCGGGCAAGGCGAGGCGAACGGCTCGACTTGACATGTGAAGACACGCTTGAGGCATAGCTAGACGAACGATTTGACTGTGAGCTGGAAGAGGTGAATGTGTGTCTTAGAAGCCAATGCCGAAGGAGTAGGACACAAGGGCAGCTGAGACGGGGTGTTGAAAGGGCGACGTCAGTGTGGACGAAACATCAAGTTGGTGATGGAATCAAAATGTGACTCATCGAACACCAAAACGTATGTTAAGAAGAAGTGTCCCAAGTCCAGAAAGCGAAGGATTGAAGACAACGAACAGTTGGACGAATGAGTTGAGAGGCGAGAGTCTTCTGAACATGCCAGGAGAGACGAACTGAAACCGGCAGGGCCATGAAGGCGCAGAAAAACCTTGAAGATGGCGAACGTTGCAGCAGTATGGTAACCAAAGGTCTCAGTGGTAGACGAAGGACGAAGGGCACCAGAAGAGCTCAGCAGGCTAGTAGAGAGAAGTGGCCTCGAGTCCTCTTTAAGAATGCTTTAAGAATGTCGCAGAATGCAGAAGGTTGTGAGGCAACATCAGGCGAAGGGCCAGCACATGGCAGAAGAGCTGGCCTACCGATGATTGCTGTCATCCATTCGTTACAAGTCTTGAAAACGAAGGAAATCCCAAGGCAAATGCCACAGTTCGTTCGTAGAGCAGGAGACAGTGTGGAAGTGTTGCAGCACAGTACCTGTGGTAGCAGAAGGATGATAACAGCCAAACGGCTGTAGACAGGGGACGAGTCGACGAATAATGACGTCCAGGAGCAGCTGATGAAGGCTCAGGTGAACGTGAAGAGCTGTTGCTTAGCAGAGCCAGTCGGGGTGGCAGCCAAACAGGGAGTGGGGAGGGTAGACTTGGGGGTGGGGGAGCTTGGGAATATTTCATGGGAGTTTCATGACTGGTTCGATGTGTACTGCTAAGAATAACTTGTTTACCACAATTCAAGCTTTTCGGTCGATCTGCAATAATTTGTTGGTCAAGCAAGCAGGAGGGGGCACAGGGAAACGTTGGGAGGCCCTTTGGCGAATTAAGTGGGGGGGTTCCATGGTTAGTTTGGTTTGTGATGCTAAGAATGGCTTGTGTGCCAAATTTCATTAGCTTGACTTGCAAAACTTTGTTGGTCAAACCCCGGGGAAGGGGGGGGGGGGGGGGGGCGGCCGGCCATTTGAGGGTATTTCTTGGGGATTCCACGGGTTGATCGATTTGTACTGCTGTCATCCATTCGTTACAAGTCTTGAAAACGAAGGAAATCCCAACGAAGGAAGGAAACGAAGGAATGCTAAGTATCACTGGTGTACCAAATTTCAAGCTTTTAGCTCGATTTGCAAGAATTTGTTGATCAAGCCTCGAGGAGTTGACACAGGGGGCGCTGTGGGCCCTTTGGGATATATCATGGGGGTTTCATGGCTGATACGATTTATGCTGCTCAGGATGACTTTTGTACCAAGTTTCACGTCGTAGCTTAATCTACAAGAATTTGTTGTCCAAGCCTCAGGGAGGGGGCACAGGGGGTGGTTTTTTTTTTGGGGGGGGGGAGAACTGGTGCCCTTGGGGTTATTTCTTGGGCGATCCATGGCTGGTTCGATTTAAAATATGCATTACCTGTTTTAATTAGCAGATTTCCCCCTTATGAGCTTATTTTCCCCTAGAGTCTTGAAAGTTATCTTCCCTGCCGAGCTCGTACGGTACTGCGCATGTGCGAAGCTTGCTTATATAAGCTTCCGCGCAGTGGCTATTGCCATCATTTCTCCTCCTTCCAGAACCTAGCTCATTGAGGGGAGGCTTGGGCGGGAGTTAAGGTAATGTATATTTTCGGTTAGGCAGTAAAACTTAAAATTAAGCAGCTGGTTCGGGCCCTGCAATTTTAGTCTTTTTATAGCCGACGAAAATATATATTACCTGTTTTAATTAGCAGACTTTGTCACCCGGCGGAGGGCTAGGTTCGGAGTTCTCCCGCAGTACGAGTCGGCACACCCAGGAAAAAAAATTTTCCTGATGAAGACCATCCTGCTGCCCCAACCACTGTCACTCACTTGAGGTAAACCGTAGCACGTCAGAATCCATACTAAAGCAATGGGAAGGTCGGTAAGCGTGAGATTGGAGAATGCGGTAAGCTCATTATACAATTTCAACTTGGTTAAAATTATTAAATTATTATCAGTTGCATGCAAAGGTCTTTACATACGGAGTACAAGGATGAGAGATCAACTAAATATGTTGACAGCATCTCACCTTGTGGGAAGGTGGCTTGACACAGAAGAACTTGAAGATGATGCCAGAGGGTGAATATGTGGAAGCAACATGTTGGTCGAACAGAGGGTATGTAGGAGGAGACCCGGAAGGCCAACGTTGCATCGGCTGGTAGAAGGTAAACTTTCGAAAGGTGAGGCATAGCAGTAACGACGATGTTGCAAGTCCGTTGATGATTATTGGAATGGAGGGTGAAATCAAGGGTGTAATGTACAGCAAATGATAATAGTTTGATCATAGCTGCAGCAAGAAAAACGTCCATAATGCCCACTCAGGTACGACTAGCGTAATCGGACGCCTCCCTCTTATTTCTATTGTTTGGTTTTTTTCTTCTTTTTTTTTGGATATCTTTTTGCGGAAACGGAGGACAAATTGAATGGAAAAGGGGGGAAGGTCCTGGTGTAGTAGGTAGGTTATAGTTGCAGCACTGCCTCCATCCACGGCGGAAGAGGAGGTAGAAAATCTCAGATTCTCTTGAGGAGGTAAGTTTGCATGGCAAACAGGAGGCTGAGAGTGCTTACAGATTCTTCCGAAAACCTAGGGCTATGCCTCTGGTCGTAGTGTGGCATGAGGAGCACGGTAGGACACGAAGTGCCATCATGTTTGACACCCTCACCACTAACCAGGCTATCATCATAAAATGGTTCACAGTTTTGAATTCCTGATGTAATGCTCACCATTAATCTTTGAAAGATACCTGGGCTACTAGCCAACCCAAAAGTGCATCGCAAAAATGTGAACAACCTGAGGGGCATGTTAATGACTAGAGCTTCTGGTGATTCCGTATTCAACTCTGTTTTGTAGAAATGCTTCTTTAAGGTCATTCGACTAAAAGTATCGCTTCCAGAGAGCTTGCCAAACAACTTGGCAGCAGTGGGGACTGCGTAATGGTCAACTTTGAGTTGCGGGTTAACTGATGTTTTATAGTCACCCACAATCGAATATTTCTCCTTTTGGTTTATGCACCACCACAATGGGCATGGCTCAGTTGCTTGTACTCACAGGTTCCAAGACCCCCATCACTACCAGGCGTTTGATTTCAGTATTTACTTTGTCCTTAAGTGCAAGTACTTACTTTTCGGTAAACCGGAACAGCATCAGGCTTAAGCTTAATTTTAGCCTTAAAATCTTTGAAACAACCCAACCCCGGCTTAAACAGTTCAGGAAATTTAGCCGTCAAAGCCTCTGGAGTAACAGCTGTACTTTTAATTTCTACAGCTTTTTCTTGTTGAGGTTTTTTGATATTACTTAAAACCTAGGGATAGAACTGCTTTAGGTCGAAATCAAAAATTGCAACCCAGTCTTTACCCATTAAAAGCTGTTGTTCATTGTTGGAAATGAAAGCTTGATTCTGCTCAGTCTTTTCATCTATTTTCTCTTTCAATTTAATCAGACCTAATACTTTTTCAACTTGCCCAATGCCCAGACCAAGATTTTACAGGTATATTGTACTTAGTAAGTTTTCAATTTTAAAAATGAGTTTGGTACCAGCTAAAAGGTAAAATGGAGGTGTCACAGCCACAATCAGTTTCTAGTGGCAATTTTACACTATTGATGACACAGTTCACTATCCACCTCGCTGCCCTAAGCGCATTATTGCTCAGTGTGCTGTTCTCCAAGTAATCAGCTGATCACAGCTACTCTTACTGTCCAAAGAACTACAAACTACTGAGCTAGACTTAGACTCGTCATTTTTTTTTGTAATAAATGGGCTTTATTTTTCTCGTAGCCGTGTTTATGTTTTTTACCACTACTTTGCTTAGGAAGTGTTTTAAACTCAGATGTACGAGTGTTCGCAATACGCATTTTAGGTTTATCACAGAATGCTTTTAAGTGACCTTATTCGTGGCAGTGGCCAGAAGCGTACTCCTAAAAACGGCAAAGGCTTTTTCCGTGACCCTTAGGCAGGCAACAACAAAAACAAGTCATGTTTTTATAACTCGAGGAGGGCGGTTTAATATCTTGGTGGTATCTAGTTTTATGTTTAGCTTGAGTTACTAGATCGACACTACTTGCATCAGTTTTTAGTTCTTACTGATTTAGTTCAGCTGCTTCTAATGAAAGCGCTAATTCAACCGTAGCTTTTAAGTCAAGCGTTTTCTTAATCAATTCACGCTGCAGTTTAGGACTTTTAATGACTCCAACTACCCTATCGTGAATCATTTCTTTCTTAAAGTGGCACTATCACCGATTGAAAGTATGCAGAATTTGGCAACATCTAGCGCTATCAGGTACAATCTAGCATTTGCTTGCATCAAGCACAGGAATGTACAGGAACGGCAATTCTCTTTACGAAACAAGCAAGCTACGAGCCTCCTTAATTATTGAATGAATATATGATACGTCCTCGGGCACCTGTGAACGAGCTATAAATATTAACGATAACAATGCCGCTAGATGGCGCCATAGTATTTTCGTTCACGTTTCAATTGGTGATAGTACCACTTTAATTTTACCTACAGTGATGTCATCATAGCCACAATGCTTAGTTAGCTGTTTCAGAACGTCTACATACTCAGCCACTGATTCATTAGGTTTTTGTGACCTTTTATTAAATCTAAGCCTTTCAGAATAGTACTAGGTGCCGGTTCAACAGACGTTTCAATAGCTTTAATTAAAGCATCATACACAATGGTTTCAACCGTAAGAGGATCTATAATTCTAATGATTTTTGAAACACCTTGTCTCCAACACTAGCCAAAAGTACGCCATAACGATCAGAATCTTTAATTTTCTTTGCCTGAAGGAAACATTTAAACCTTAAAATATACATTGCCCAAGTATGTGTTCTTGAATCAAATGCTTGAAATAATAACTATGAAGTACAGCGAGTGGCCTAAAATTGCGGCGTAATATAATTGTAAAACTAGCTATTACAAGGAAATACACAAAAAATTACTACAAGGAAATTCCAGCAGTACACTATATTTAGCTAGAAATTGCACCAACACATTCACAAATGGAACGTGATTTTGAACAAGGTTGCCAAAATAATAAAATTTCATCTTACCTCAAACTTGGAGCTAGAAGTTCGAAGTTGTGAGGGGGACTTTTAAACATTACTAAGAAGAAAAAAAAGAAAGAGGCCCATGCCTTCACCCTCGTCGCCAATTGATATGTATTTAACCTTCATACTTTTGTTGCCTAAGTGGAAACTCACCCAAATCCAAGGAAGGGACAAACAACAAGGTTGTGACGAGTGACAACGAGTGACATTTTAATGGTATCTCACAAGTATATATGTAAGTTACGCCTGATCACATGACTGTATGCTGATTGGTTGCATAACAGTTGATAAATAGAAGGTACACTCTAGAGAGCACAAGTACAAAGTGTATACAAATGATTAACTGTGTGCACGAAAGGTGCACACAACCTATTTTTCAGTACACACCAAAAATCCAAAGAAATGCCAGTTAAAAATTGAGGGAGAATTTCTGGCCAAGGCAGCCCCCAGCAAGGGAGCGTTCACATATTGCATAGCGTGTGGAGGGGGAAGGGAGGGAGGGTTGTTCCCATCTGCTACGGTGGGGGTGGGAGAGAGGGAGATGATGAAGTGTCATGCAACACTAATTTTTGGCAAATTATTTTAGCTAAAGCAATTTTCTTAACTTTTATTTACAACTTGAAATTTTTAATTTCTCAAAATCCCTGGTCATTACACCTCTAGTACTAAGGACAACTTATAAAACCGAGTTAATTCAGACAAAAATGTATGCATTGGAGGTTAAAGGAAATGTGATATATTTTGACGTGTGTGTGTGTGGGGGGGGGGGGGGCGGGTTATGCCGAGTGTTTCGATGGAAGTTCTCCCTTTGCTTCTTGAGGTTGGCGCTAATGACCTGGCTGTCGACGCCCCATTAAGCCTCAATTCCCACCCCACCCCAGGCAAGCAATGCTATCTTGGTTTGTTTGAATGGCTTTTATGGCTTTCCATACCGTGGCATGAATTGATCAACCAAAAATCCAAAACCCATGTTCCAGATATCCACTGCATTGTTTGTTCGACTGGTACCTGCCATTGTTACGTCGTTTTATAGTATTACATGGAGCTTCATTTAATTTGCATTTATTTACATAAACCCACTTAACCACTCGGTCAAATGACTTTTTACTTTGGGACCGAATTTTCGTAGGGTTATTTTTTATACGGATCCGAATTGTCGCACAACCTGTAATTTTGGGACTGAATTGTCAGGGACCGAGTTGTCCAGGACCGAATTTAGTCCATGCTGTTAGTGCAAAAACATTTCAGTTCCGGCAACAAGCTACATATTATACATGGAAGCTGTTCACATTTTGTAATTTACAAATCCGCTGGGAGACACTCCCTGAAGTGACACATATAGCCGTGATGACGTCATAAAAATGGCCACCACGCGATGTACTTCTCTACTATCTCCGGAACTAATTGATCAATCCTATCGTGCGACCTATTGTCGGAAAGATAACTTAATTTGCTAAAAGAAATTCCGGAACAATATATGCCATAAATCTGTTAGTTTTGGTTTAATCTGAAGGAAAACATAATATGACTGCTGTGCGATATATTAATTCCCAATTATCTCTGGAACTAATCAATCAATCTTTTCGTGCGGACTATCGTTGGAAAGGTAATTTAATTTGCTAAAAGAAATGCCGGAACAATATATGCCGTAAATCTATTAGTTTCTACGTAATTTAAAGGAAAGCTCATTATGACGTCCTCAAAATGGCGACCATGCAATATACTAAATCTCGTGTATCTCCGGAACTAATTGATCAATCTTATCTTGCGACCTATCGTTGGAAAGATAATTTAATTTTCTAAAGGAAATGCCTGAACAATGTATCCCGTAAATAATTTAGTTTTTGTTTAATATAAAGGAAAAGGTAACGTGTATGTAATTATTGCCGCTTTATATGTGGTTCTTTTGGAAACGGTAAATTATTAAAGCTGTGTCGTATTGTTCACAGTGCGTCACTTGAGCAGTGGCCTTTACAGGCACACGATAGTGTACAGGAAAGTAATTGTAATTGTTTAATATGACAGCTCATACCTCTCTTAGTACACTTGCAAGTCTATAGAGGCTACGTAATTACCCCAGCAGTTATCATCCATCCCAGAATATCAATTCAGCTGATTTTTGTTGCCTCCCCTTTAACGGCTGCCTGAACTGTCAAGTCATCACCCTAATTCTGATAACCTCATTCTACAGATTATGATGGCCTGCGATGCTAACCTTGTGTGCGTACCTACTTTGTTTTACGTGTGATCCGCCGATGACTTCAGAATGCTGTCTGCCCTTCAGGGTTTTGCAACAAAGGCTTGAACAAAGTTTTCATTCTAGCCACTACCTGCTAACTCACAACCAATCTTTGAAATTACAGGCATTATTTTCTATGTGCAGTTTTGTGATGGTTGACCGGCCTTAAACTGGTGTCTGTGATGAATTGATCTTCTTAAGAATACTTATCATAATGTTCATGGCAGGGCGAACCATGGATGAGGAATTCACATCATATACTGGGAGCAGAATTGATGTGCATTTACCTTCAAACCTTCATGGATGTTTTGACGGGAATGGAAGGCTACCCAGGATAACACTTTACCTTCGTGGTCAGCCTTGCTTCTGGTGGATTAGACCAGTCCATCATTTCCACAGGTGTATCAATGGTTTTTTCTTCGACCATTGGTAACGGTGCACCACATGAATGTTTAGTCGTATGAGGAAGACGTGTGGAGGACTCGGGCAAGTCTATTCTGCTTTATTATTTGATTGTCCTAGGTTGAGACTGGTTGTCAAAGACATACCTACTGGTGGGTAAAAGATGAAACATGCCTGTTCCATGGAATGAGTTCACCGATGTACTGAAGGCTGTGTTATGTTCTATATTATCAATTGCGTGCAGCACAAGTGAATACATTATAGATAAAAAAAAACGAAGAATAAAGCCAACTTAAATTACACATATAAAGTGTCAATAATTATGTGTAGATTTTGTTTTTCTTCAAATTAAACAAAAGAGACTTACGGCATACATTGTCCTTGCAGGTCTTGCAGGCAAATTAAATTATATTTCCAACAATAGGTTGCAGGATAAGAGTAATATATTCGTTCCGGAGGTACCGCAGATTCGTATATCGCATGGTAGTCACTTTTATGACGTTATAATATGTTTTTCAGTATATTAAACGAAAGCTAATATATATACAGCAAACAATGCTCTGGCAATTCTTTTAACAACTTAAATTATCTTTCCAACGATAGGTTACACCATAAGATTGATCTGTTAGTTCCAGAGATACACGAGATTTAGTATATCGTATGGTGGCAATTTTGAGGACGTCATAATATGTTTTCCTTCAAATTTCGCAGAAACTAATAGATTTACGGCATACATTGTCCAGGTATTTCTTTTAGCAAATTAAATTACCTTTCCAACGATAGTTCGCACGCAAAGATTGATCGATTAGTTCCGCAGATAATTGAGAATTAACACATCACACAGCAGTCATATTATGTTTTTCTTCAGATTAAACCAAAACTAATAGATTTATGGCATATATTGTGCAGGCATTTCTTTTAGCAAATTAAATCATTTTTCCAACAATATGGTCGCACGTTGGATTGATCAAATAGTTCCGGAGATAATAGAGATTTAGTACATCGCATGGTGGCCATTTTGATGATGTCATCACGGATTAAGTCGTCACTTCCTGGAGTGTCTCCCGGTGAATTTGGAAACTACAATGTGTGTACAGCTTTCATGTGCAATATGCAGCTTGTTACCGGAACTGAAATGTGTTGGCACTTTTTGTCGCTAACAGCACGTACTAATTGTCATGGACCCCTGCCAAGCGATGGACAAACTTAGTTTTAAAAAATAGCATTGACATTTTAGTTCGGTGCAGGATGCACGATTACAATCCCACAATACAACAGAGTAGCCTATCTGTTATTAGTATGGATTTATACCAAAGGACTGAGTAATGGTCAGTATGTAAATCCATGGGAATGCACTTCATATGGTGTATTTCATCAAGTTGTGTGTATTTCATAAAGTTATGTAAATTTCCAATTAATGTTAGTTTTTGCATCATGTCATACTTTGCAAAGAAAGCTACAATACTTACCAACAAAAAAAAAAAAAAAAAAAAACAGTTTAAAATAAAATCCGAAATGATCTCCTATCCATGAGAACAGGCAAAGAATTTGTTCCACCCCTCCTTGCAAATGGCAAAAAGTTTTAAATAAAAATTACCTTTATCTGCAACTCGAGCAAACCAATGCAAGGCAGAAAAGAAAGCAGAAGAAAACGAAGACTCCAATTATTGGTATTAAGATGACGGCCTTCATTACCTTGAAAATCTCATCTGCTGTAGAACGAAATAAAAAATCATACAATCACTGCTCGAGGTATTCACATTCTGAAAATGATAAATCTTAAGAGAATCCCAAATAGCTACGGTTTTGTGTACATCTTCACTGCTTGAAAGGGATGACTGAGTGTAGTTGGCCTAGGCGACAATAAACGTTCAAACCCTGGGGGTGTTTATTTTTGTAACCACACTAAAAGACTTATCTTAAACACTTAACAGCTGCACACGGTAGTCCAAATGGGTGTTGGTGACAATGTTTTAGTGCGTTCTCTTCTCCCTAGTCCCCTCACCCCAACCTGTTACTTTTAGTACTTTTAACCTATCCAAGGCCAGTAGTCTGTTATTACGCATCCCAGAACTTACAGGACATCCCAAAAAATCCAATGTAGCTTCTTTCCCCCGTTTATGTCTCCGCCACCGCTTGGATGTAGTTTTGCCCAATTATGTGCTCGTAACAACAGATGCGACAACAACAGATGGTGCATCATGTTCGATTTCCTATGTGATGCCGATGATGATGAGCCCAGTGACCACACAATTCCATAAGTATAATGTAGATACCACAATTTTTCTATTTTTGTGCCTATTGTCAGGGGCAAATAAAGCATATGTAGTAGCAAGTAACACGTGTATACCACGCGATGGAATGGAGATTACAAGAGTACTAACTGGAAAATGGTATGTGGTGTGCTTGGCTAGCACAATTTGGAGTGAGAACACAAGTAATGACCCTGGCCTGGTTGATGTTGCTGCCTACCCACTTGTGCCACTTGTGCAAAGAATGACAACTCGCCAAGAAAAGTACGTAAAAAAGAGATGTGAAACCCATATGTTGGAGCAACTCAGGGATTGCCAGCAACAAATAATGCAGTCGAAGGTTGGCATCGAGGGCTTCTTCGCGTTTTGCTTCGAGCCACCCGACTATTTAGACGTTTATAAATACCCTGAAGAAGGAACAAAATAGGAACCATCTCAAAATTGAGCAGATTATTGCAGGGTGTCAGTCATTATATTTTTTTTATAAGATAACATTATTATTGATATTTATTAATATTTGTATTTGCCTTTTTAACAGGATGAATCCTGTCGATCATTTGGCCGTCGATCACATGTCCTGTAGATCATTTGTCCTGCCGATCACATTTCCATATCGATCATTTGGCTGTCGATCACCTGGTGTCAACCAGTTGTCCATTGATCAGAAGGGTGTTGATCACTTGCCTTGACACCGGTATAGGCCATCGTACCTAATATTATAGCACCTAACGTTTCCTATGAATGTTCCATACAACTGTTCACACTTGTATGGTGTATTTCCACAACGAAAATGTGCAGGGTGTACTATATTTTTCACTTGTATGGTGTGTTTCTATTATTTCAGTGTACGGGACGTAGTACATTCTTCACACTTGTATGGTGTGTCTCTACTATTGCAGTTGAGACAATATGTAATGGCATTGTTGCAGGCAATATTGCTGGCATACTGGAAGCTTGGTGTTACCACCCGGGGAAGCATTGAACTGGCTTTACCATATAT